>JADPXZ010000009.1:0-45000 GCA_019009955.1 Riptortus pedestris
ATCTGTGTTTGCTATGGAGCTCAGGTGAGGGCGGAAATGAACGTGTTCGATGGTGTAACAAGATCTGTGTTTGCTATGGAGCTCAGGTGAGGGCGGAAATGAACCTGCTCGATGGTGTAACAAGATCTGTGTTTGCTATGGAGCTCAGGTGAGGGCGGAAATGAACCAGCTCGATGGTGTAACAAGATCTGTGTTTGCTATGGAGCTCAGGTGAGGGCGGAAATGAACCTGATCGAAGGAGTAAAAAAATCTGTGTATGCTATTGAGCTCAGGTGAGGGCGGCAATGACCGTGGTCGTTGGTGTAACTAGATCTGTGTTTGTTATGGAGCTCAGGTGAGGGCCGTAATGAACGTGCTCGATGGTGTAACAAGATCTGTGTTTGCTATGGAGCTAAGGTGAGGGCGGAAATGAACGGGTTCGATGGTGTAACAAGATCTGTGTTTGCTATGGATCTCAGGTGAGGGCGGAAATGAACCTGTTCGATGGTGTAACAAGATCTGTGTTTGCTATGGAGCTCAGGTGAGGGCGGAAATGAACCTGCTCGATGGTGTAACAAGATCTGTGTTTGCTATGGAGCTCAGGTGAGGGCGGAAATGAACCTGCTCGATGGTGTAACAAGATCTGTGTTTGCTATGGAGCTCAGGTGAGGGCGGAAATGAACCTGCTCGATGGTGTAACAAGATCTGTGTTTGCTATGGAGCTCAGGTGAGGGCGGAAATGAACCTGCTCGATGGTGTAACAAGATCTGTGTTTGCTATGGAGCTCAGGTGAGGGCGGAAATGAACCTGCTCGATGGTGTAACAAGATCTGTGTTTGCTATGGAGCTCAGGTGAGGGCGGAAATGAACCTGCTCGATGGTGTAACAAGATCTGTGTTTGCTATGGAGCTCAGGTGAGGGCGGAAATGAACCTGCTCGATGGTGTAAAAAGATCTGTGTTTGCTATGGAGCTCAGGTGAGGGCGGAAATGAACCTGCTCGATGGTGTAACAAGATCTGTGTTTGCTATGGAGCTCAGGTGAGGGCGGAAATGAACCTGCTCGATGGTGTAACAAGATCTGTGTTTGCTATGGAGCTCAGGTGAGGGCGGAAATGAACGTGTTCGATGGTGTAACAAGATCTGTGTTTGCTATGGAGCTCAGGTGAGGGCGGAAATGAACCTGCTCGATGGTGTAACAAGATCTGTGTTTGCTATGGAGCTCAGGTGAGGGCGGAAATGAACCTGCTCGATGGTGTAACAAGATCTGTGTTTGCTATGGAGCTCAGGTGAGGGCGGAAATGAACCTGCTCGATGGTGTAACAAGATCTGTGTTTGCTATGGAGCTCAGGTGAGGGCGGAACTGAACCTGCTCGATGGTGTAACAAGATCTGTGTTTGTTATGGAGCTCAGGTGAGGGCGGAAATGAACCTGCTCGATGGTGTAACGAGATCTGTGTTTGCTATGGAGCTCAGGTGAGGGCGGAAATGAACCTGCTCGATGGTGTAACAAGATCTGTGTTTGCTATGGAGCTCAGGTGAGGGCGGAAATGAACCTGTTCGATGGTGTAACAAGATCTGTGTTTGCTATGGAGCTCAGGTGAGGGCGGAAATGAACCTGCTCGATGGTGTAACAAGATCTGTGTTTGCTATGGAGCTCAGGTGAGGGCGGAAATGAACGTGTTCGACGGAGTAACAAGATCTGTGTTTGCTAAAGAGCTCAGGTGAGGCCAGAAATGAACGTGTTCGATGGTGTAACAAGATCTGTGTTTGCTATGGAGCTCAGGTGAGGGCGGAAATGAACCTGCTCGATGGTGTAACAAGATCTGTGTTTGCTATGGAGCTCAGGTGAGGGCGGAAATGAACGTGTTCGATGGTGTAACAAGATCTGTGTTTGCTATGGAGCTCAGGTGAGGGCGGAAATGAACCTGTTCGATGGTGTAACAAGATCTGTGTTTGCTATGGAGCTCAGGTGAGGGCGGAAATGAACGTGTTCGATGGTGTAACAAGATCTGTGTTTGCTATGGAGCTCAGGTGAGGGCGGAAATGAACGTGTTCGATGGTGTAACAAGATCTGTGTTTGCTATGGAGCTCAGGTGAGGGCGGAAATGAACCTGCTCGATGGTGTAACAAGATCTGTGTTTGCTATGGAGCTCAGGTGAGGGCGGAAATGAACGTGTTCGATGGTGTAACAAGATCTGTGTTTGCTATGGAGCTCAGGTGAGGGCGGAAATGAACCTGCTCGATGGTGTAACAAGATCTGTGTTTGCTATGGAGCTCAGGTGAGGGCGGAAATGAACGTGCTCGATGGTGTAACAAGATCTGTGTTTGCTATGGAGCTCAGGTGAGGGCGGAAATGAACGTGTTCGATGGTGTAACAAGATCTGTGTTTGCTATGGAGCTCAGGTGAGGGCGGAAATGAACGTGTTCGATGGTGTAACAAGATCTGTGTTTGCTATGGAGCTCAGGTGAGGGCGGAAATGAACCTGCTCGATGGTGTAACAAGATCTGTGTTTGCTATGGAGCTCAGGTGAGGGCGGAAATGAACCTGCTCGATGGTGTAACAAGATCTGTGTTTGCTATGGAGCTCAGGTGAGGGCGGAAATGAACCTGCTCGATGGTGTAACAAGATCTGTGTTTGCTATGGAGCTCAGGTGAGGGCGGAAATGAACCTGCTCGATGGTGTAACAAGATCTGTGTTTGCTATGGAGCTCAGGTGAGGGCGGAAATGAACCTGTTCGATGGTGTAACAAGATCTGTGTTTGCTATGGAGCTCAGGTGAGGGCGGAAATGAACGTGTTCGATGGTGTAACAAGATCTGTGTTTGCTATGGAGCTCAGGTGAGGGCGGAAATGAACCTGCTCGATGGTGTAACAAGATCTGTGTTTGCTATGGAGCTCAGGTGAGGGCGGAAATGAACCTGCTCGATGGTGTAACAAGATCTGTGTTTGCTATGGAGCTCAGGTGAGGGCGGAAATGAACGTGCTCGATGGTGTAACAAGATCTGTGTTTGCTATGGAGCTCAGGTGAGGGCGGAAATGAACCTGCTCGATGGTGTAACAAGATCTGTGTTTGCTATGGAGCTCAGGTGAGGGCGGAAATGAACCTGTTCGATGGTGTAACAAGATCTGTGTTTGCTATGGAGCTCAGGTGAGGGCGGAAATGAACGTGTTCGATGGTGTAACAAGATCTGTGTTTGCTATGGAGCTCAGGTGAGGGCGGAAATGAACGTGTTCGATGGTGTAACAAGATCTGTGTTTGCTATGGAGCTCAGGTGAGGGCGGAAATGAACCTGTTCGATGGTGTAACAAGATCTGTGTTTGCTATGGAGCTCAGGTGAGGGCGGAAATGAACCTGCTCGATGGTGTAACAAGATCTGTGTTTGCTATGGAGCTCAGGTGAGGGCGGAAATGAACCTGCTCGATGGTGTAACAAGATCTGTGTTTGCTATGGAGCTCAGGTGAGGGCGGAAATGAACCTGCTCGATGGTGTAACAAGATCTGTGTTTGCTATGGTGCTCAGGTGAGGGCTAATATGAACGTCCCGAAAACATCAATAAATCGTATATGTTAGTTTTTCCTGTAATGTTTTTAATGGATTTGGTTATACACAAAAAATGAAAATCATTTGAACATTCTTTTTTATTGTAGTAATATACAAGATAATGTAATCTGAATTGTTAACTTAATTAAATATAAACAGTACTGCGATCTAAAATTATTTGCTACCCTGAGCGTAATGAGGCGTGGCGAGAACTTCTCGGTAAGATCAGTCCGTCTCCTTTCAACTATTAACCTAATATTATGGAAAAATTTTTGTTCGTTATAATTACATAAAATTGAGTCAATAAGGCAAATAATAATGTTGAATTACTGTGAACTCGCTTCACTGACTCAGGAACAATTGACTATAACAACTACAGGATCTTCGCAATTCGAAACACTCAAAGAATATGCTGAAAAAGCGGGATTACAAATATCTTTCTAGATAACTCATGTCCTTTGTTACAAAAGCAACAAGGTGCAAACAAAATACGGTATGACCAAAAAACTTCCACACTTCAAATACTTCGGAGAATTCATCGAACCAACGGGACCCGATCGAATCTCGCAATAAAACCGTCTCCAGAAAACAAAGAAAGCTCTCGGACTAATCCAGAACCTCACAAAAAAAAAGTTCGTAACGCAGGGGCTTCGTAAACTAAGTAGTTTTCCCTCGTGAACTATACTAATAGATTAATCTACATACTGCTAACACAACATCACCGTGATTATTAAGTGAATAAATACTAACGGAATAAGAATTGCTTCAGCCAAATTCAATAACCTGCCGACAGGAAGCGTTAGGAATGTAAACAAACAGGTTTGCCCACCTCACACCGGAAAGAAAAACAATTCCTGAAATGTATCAGAATATAACATATTAATTATATTGAGAAATATTTACTATATCTAGTACTGTAATTAATAATGAGCCAGAATAACTATTATCTCAATCAATCAAATTTTTAGTCCAAAATGTTATGAAGGGGGGGGGGGTCACCAGGATATATTTGATTGTATCTCCTATGATAAATATCTCGGTTAATATTCAAGACAGTGAATAAATGTGTATAACAATAATTGTAATACATTTAATTTGCAATAATATTGGTTCTATACAATTAATCGATCCGACCTTTGGTAACGGAGATATTTCGAATTTTCAAAAATCCTTCCCTCTATCCCCCCCCCTCTCCCCCTGGCCCGATTTTAGCCGTTAACGAACAAGATCTTTTTTTTACATAAAACGACTAAATATCGAGTTTGGTAACGATTAAACAATACTTGCGACCTCTAGAGCAGTAACAGACAACGTTACATACAACGTCATCAAACCGGCAACCCTCTACGCTAGCCAAAAACTCATACTCAACAAGAAATACCAACTGGAAGAAATGAAGAAAGAAGCTTTATTCGGAAAATGCTCGGCGCAAGGCTCACTCTAGATGGCTACAGACTCCAATTAATCGAGACTACTGAAAAATACTCAAACATCGAAGTCGATATTAGAAAATGACGAATGAAAATCTTCGGCCACATGAATTGACTAGCAGACACCCGACTAACGAAAAGGATACTAAACCCCATATCATCACTCAAAGGCACAACACCATGGTTAGAAGAAGTACCAAAAGACATGCGAAATGCCAAATTAACCGACACGTCAGACAGAAACTCCTTTCAAAGGGAAGTCAAACCAGAGGAAGCAAGACCAAAACCCTACAGACCTAAATGGTCTGATGAAAGAAAATTGTCATTCTCCAACATAATGGAGGAATACTGACGAAATATGAAAAAGTCCGTCACGCAGGGGCTGCGTAGACTAAGCAGATTTCCCTCGTGAAGATTAATAATAGATAAACCTACATACTGCTAACACAACAACACCGTGAATATTAATGATATAAATACATACGGTAATAAGAAATCTTTTTCCTCCCGGTGGGAAGCGTCTCAAATGTAAACAAACAGGTCTGACAACGGCTCACCGGAAAGAAAAACAATAACTGACACATGTCAGAATACTATCTAGTACTGTAATTTATAATGAATCAGAATAATTTTTATCTCAATCAATCAAATTTTAGTGGTCCAAGAATTTAACAGAGTATTGTTTATTTAAGACGAGTAGAAGTGGGGCTTTACTGAAAACTGAAAACATTAAATATCTCGGTTAATATTCAAGATAGAGAATAAATGTATAAAATAATATTTATGGTAAAGTTAATTTGCAATAAGATTCATTCTATAAACTTTTTCGATTCGACTTATAGTAACGGAGATATTTTGAATTTTCAAATTAATCCCTCTCTAACCACCCCCCCTCCCCCTGGTCCGATTTCAGCCGTTAACGAAGTCGATCTTTCTTTTTATATATAACGACTAAATATCGTGTTTGGTAACGATCAAACAAAAATTGTGACCGCTAGAGCGGTAACATACAAATATGCATTTATGTGCAGTCTTGAACGGACCTCATTTTCGTCATCTACTGGGTTGGATCGATGGATATTTGAAGAAAAATTTCAAAAATTGCGTCATGAGTAAGACCTTATTAGCTGATTTGAGGGAAATCTGCTAAAATCCCCCCGAACTTACTTATATACATATCATTATATAAATAATAGTAAATGTGAGTAGAAAACAAAATACAACACGTATTTCACAGGAAATACGTTAACACGATTAACTGTGTTAGCTTCCCGACAACTTCCTCTCCTGCTTAAGTGTTATCAACATTGCTTTAATAAAATTACTTCCTCAAAACATTAATTCCCAATTTTCTAGTAATTTATATTCCTATATAGTAATTTATACATAGATATTATCCTAGGGTAAATAAATAACAGTGGAACCCTAAAAGAAAATTAATTTATATTGTAAAAGCGAGGTGAGGGAAATAGATTGTAGCAACCCCAAATCATATTAAGTTTAAACGTACACAGGAAATAAGTTAACACAATTAAGTGTGTAAACACCTAGACAACTTCCGCTTCCTCTTTAGTATATCAGCATTTCTTCACTTTAATAATTTGTTCAATACATTAAAAAGTTCGAATTTTCTATTAATTTATATAGCTGGTGTAAATAAAGAACAGTGGTACCCTAAAAATAATTTAATTTACATTGTAAAAGCGTGGGTGGGAAAGAGATTGTAGCAATCCCCCCCCCCCCCCTCCGAGACCTCAAATGAAATTGAGTTTAACACTCCAATACACGCGCGTCATCTCACAGATGACCAGTTCTGTTTTTTCGTCATAAGTTTGATGGAGGGAGGAGAGCCTGGTCCCCCGCCCTAGTATTCCTCAAACTCGCCTAGCTCGACAGTTCTGTTGCCGGTGAGCGTGCGTCCAGTGCAGTTTGCGCGTGTTTTGGCCGAGAGAATCTGGACATGACCAATCTATTAACTGCCGTGAAAAAAATGTAAGTTTTTATTTCATAATGTGCCCCGATTTCGGATTGTGGCTGTAATCTCAACAGCCACGTCATCAGACCTGGTGGAACGGACAAACCGTTGTGGCCAACTCTGACGAATTCTTCCTTCTGGAACTGTGTGAATGAACTCATCAGAGATCAGTGTGATTATGCCGAGTGCAGCTCAGCACATTTGCCTGCCACGTAACATGACCTCACGGTCTTCAGAGAACCTCCTTCCCAATGAATCCAAAGTAACACCCTCACCACGAGCTTCAAGCTAACATATCAGCAGCTACTGATATGTAGCTTGGTGGACGCCACAGCGGCTGCGAAAAAAATTTTGCTGCTGGCGAAAATAAAACAAACACACGATACAGCAAAATATCTCCTTGCAAGGAATGTGCCAATATTTATGGTCTGCAAACACTGGTGCCTTGTGCTGATGGAATTGTAGAACGGGGGTCCTGGGTAATGAAAGTGATATCAGAGTGGAAATATTAAGTTTAATTTTTTAAAAGCAAAGGTCTCTGACTGTTTGTCTTTAGTATTTTTTTTTTTTTATGGTCATTTCCCATTTGTTTTGAGAAAACTTTCCAAGTTCAAGAAATGAAGCTCAATTCGTCAAGTGCTTTAATACATTTTACATTCTTGACTACTGTTCTCCTGAAACTATCTTACAAGACTGTATGAGAGTTGTGTTCCTAGAGTGTTAGTAGTCTGATTTACCGTTTTGCAAGCCAGTAATATAGAAATACAATTGAAACTAAGGTACCGTGGGGGGGGCAACTGTGTTACGAAAATGTAACATTTTTTGAAGAAATATTTTCACATCATTTTTTCAAAATACCAAATTATACACATTTATGAACTTTGCGGTCAATTTATCTATGCACCTATAATTCCCTGCAAAATTGCGAAAAAACAATTATATTATTCACTTTTGACAAATAAGTGAACAGTCATCTGACAGATGACACGCGTGTATTTATGTTTCAATAGGGGGCACGTGTATTGGAGTGTTAAACGCATATTGTCTTTTATTATAATGAATATACCAAGTAACGTTTAATAGCTATGGATAGTACATAGTCATTTCAATATTGACAACATATCGGAGAAAAAGGATAATATAATAGCCACAGAATCAAGATTTTGATCTTTTAGTACATGCTCCGCGCACGATACTTTCGCTAACTCGAGCCACCTGACGTGCAAAATTTCAGGCTATGTTTTGTATTATAAAGTAATGAACTACATCTATCACAAATTGCAATAAGGATATCCAAAAGCTCTTATATAGAATGTTACGATTTTTTAAATGGCAAATGAAAACCGCGACTGTTATTTTTCTAATTAAAATAAATAACAAATGAGAAGATTAGTAAGAGGGAGAATATATATAACTTCCCCCTAATCCGGTATTTAAACACTATAGATCAATCATGTAAGCCGTAAAGTAACATAACATCATTTGTCATTATAATATGCCTTTATTAAAACACTTATTAAAAAATGGAAGTACTGAATAAACATTTATGACTTATAACACACTAGAAGTTACTCTAAATAACGAAATTAAACCACCTTCTGTTTATATTTTGCAAGTTTATGGCTAAAAACAAAAGCCAATCGCGATAATGAAAAATATAAGTCGCGAATTTCTATTTCAGGGAAATTTCCATAACAAAGAACCTCCACTCCCTGTTCGAGTTCCATTAGAAAATGTTGTGTCGCATGCTTACTTAATACATGGAGGAGTCTTTTAAGTTGCTAATATCATTTTGCTGTTTTTGAGAGGGAGAAGAGAGGAGATGAGAGAGGAGAAGATAGAAGAAGAGAGAGAGAGGAGAGTAAGATAGGGTTAGGGAGGGGGGAGGGATGAGAGAAGAGGGAGGGAGGGAGTGATAATGAGAGAGGAGATGAGAGACAGGGGAGGGAGGGGAGAGAGAGAGAGCGATGAGCGGGAGGGAGGGGGAGAGAGAGAGAGAGAGAGGGAGGGAGGGGGGGAGAGAGAGAGAGAGAGAGAGGGAGGGAGGGGGAGAGAGAGAGAGAGAGGGAGGGCGGGGGAGAGAGAGAGAGAGGGCGAGAGCGGGAGAGGGAGAGGGAGAGCGAGAGCGAGAGAGAGAGAGGAGAGGGAGAGAGAGAGAGAGAGGAGAGGAGAGAGAGGAGAGAGGGGAGAGGGAGGGAGAGGGAGAGGAGAGAGGGGAGAGGGAAGGGAGAGGGAGAGGGAGAGGGGAGAGGGAGAGGGAGAGGAGAGAGGAGAGGGATGAGAGGAGAGGGGAGAGGGAGAGGGAGAGGAGAGAGGGAGAGAGGAGAGGGAGAGGGAGAGGGAGGGAGGGGAGAGGAGAGGGAGAGGGAGATCGAGAGGGAGAGGGAGAGGGAGAGGAGAGGGAGAGAGAGAGAGAGAGGAGAGGAGAGAGGGAGAGGAGAGGAGAGGGAGAGGGAGAGAGAAGGAGAGGGAGGGAAGGGGGAGGACGGGAGAGGTGAGAGGGAGAGGGAAGAGGGGAGGGAGAGGGAGAGGAGGAGGAGGAGAGGAGAGGGAGGGGAGAGGAGAGGGGGAGGAGAGAGGAGAAGGAGGGGGAGAGAGGGAGAGGGGAGGGAGAGGAGAGGAGATGAGAGAGGGAGAGGGAGAGAGGGAGAGGGAGAGGGAGGGGAAGGAGAGGGAGGAGGAGAGGGAGAGGGAGAGGGGAGAAGGGAGAGAGAGGAGAGGAGGGGGGGAGAGGGATGAGGGAGAGGGAGAGGGAGGGAGGGGAGAGAGAGCCCCCCCGCAACCCCTTTTCCCCCCTCTCTCTCCCCTTTTCCCCAAAACCTTTAAAAATCAAATCACCCTTTTTGGTTTTTCCCCCCTTTTTTTAAATTTTTTGGGCGATTTTTCCCCCCCAAAAAAACCCCCAAACAAAAAACCCCCCCTTTTTTTTTTGGGGATCGTTGAGTACTTAAAGGGGTTTTTTCTCCCCTTTTTAAAAAAACAAACCCTTTCAAGCCCCTTTTTTTAATTTTTTTATTTTTAAAAAGGACTTCCAAAGAAGGGGTTTTTTTATCGGCCCCCCCGGGTTAAAAAATTTAAAAACCGAACTCCGAATTAAAAAGGGGGGGAAAAAAATTAAAATTTTTAAAAAAAAAATACCCTTTTTTTATTTTAAAACCCCAAATGAATTAAAAAAGTAAAATTAAGGAACTTGTTAAAAAATAAAAAATTTTAAAAAATTTTTTAAAATATAAAAATTTAAAAATATAAAATATTGTTTGGGAAATTTTTTCGTCCTGTTTGGGGAATTACGGGAAAATCCCAAAAAAGAGGGGAAAAAAACAAAAGGGGGGGGGCCCCCCCCGGACAAAAAGGAAAGAGAAGTTAGTCCCAAAAAACCCCCCCTTTCCCCCTGCTTTTTTTAAAAATGTAAAAAAACCTTTTTTTTTTTTTCCCTTCCCCCCCCCCCTTTTTCCATTCCGGGGGTTTTCAAAAAGGAAAAAAACCCCCCAAAAAAAATTTTTTTTTTTCCCAAAGTTTTAAGGGGAAAAAGTCCACTTTAAAAATTTTGGGAAAACATTTTTTTTTATCCCCCCGGGCCCGGGAAAATGTTGTTTTTTGGGGGTTAAAAAACCCCCCCCGGGAAATTTTTTTTTAGAAAATTTTAAAAAAATTCGTGACCCCTTTTTTTTATGTCTGGAAAAATTTTTTTCCTTTATTGTTTTTTTAAAAATTTTTGGTTTTTTGGGGGGGGAAAAATTTTTTTTCCCCCCATTTTTTAAGGGGATACATGTTTTTTTTCGTTATTGTTCGTTTTTTTTATATTATAAAAAAGCAATGTCCCTTTTTTTTGGGGGTTTAAAAAAAATGCTTTTTTTTTTCCTAATGAAAACCCTTTTGGGTTTCTGACGAGTTTTAAAATTTTTTTTTGGGGTTGGGGGTCAGCTGTTATTCCCCCCCGACCCCCCTTTCCCCCCCCGCTGTTAGGGGGGGGTTATAGCTCAGGTTATAGCTTCCCAAAAAAAAAAAATTTTTAAAAAATTCCCCCTTTTCCCCTTAAAAAAAAATTTTTAAAAATTGCAAAAAAGTCCCCCTTTTTTAAAAGAAAAAAAAAAAGGAAAAAAAAAAAATTTAAAATTGCCAAAAAAGGGAAAAAATTTTTAAATTTTTTTTAAAATTTTTTTGACCTAAAAATTTTTGGAAAAAAACCCTTTTAAAAATTTTGTCAACCAAAAAAAGTTAAAAAAAAATTTTTCCCCCCCGGTTTCAAGATCTTTTTGGGCTTAAAAAAAAAAATTTTATGATCTTCAAAAAAAGGGGAAAATTAAAAAAATTTTTTAAAAACGAAAAAAAAAGTGACATAAAACCCCCAAAAAAAGGCAGAAATATTTTTTATTTTGGGAAAAAAAAAAAAAGGAAAAAAATTAAAATTTTTTTTTTTTGCTGCCTCTAAAAAATTGGGGAAAAAATGAGGGGTTCCCCCTTAAAAAAAAACCCTTTAAAAAAAAATTTCTTAAAAATTTTTGGAGTGGAAAGTTTATTTTGGGGTTTAAAAAATTTTAAAGTTAAAAAAAAACCTCTTGAGTTTAAGAAGAGCAAAAATTGGGGGAAAAGGGGGAATACAAAAGAATTGTTAATTTTTCCCCCCCCCCCAAGGTAGAAAATTAAAAACCCCCCCCTTTTGTTTTAAACCCCCCAAAAAAGAAACCCCCGGGGATTCGTCATTAAAAAAAAAAAAAAGTTTTTTGTTTTAGAAAAGGGGTTTAATTTTTGATTTCCAATATGAGAAAGGATTTTAAAAAGCATTTTTGAATAGTACAAAAAGGGGGGGGGGGTATTTCAGAAAAAAAGTGAAAATTAAAAATTTGGGGAAAGGGTTTTATTCCTCATTTAGGTTTTACAAAGAAACCCCCCACAACCACCTTTAATGGGGCCCAAAATTTTTTTTGGAAAAATAGGCAACCCCAAAACTTCTGGGGGGTTTTTTTTTAATTTTGTTTGCTTGGGGAAAAGGGCCTGGGGGTTTTTAAAAAAACCCCAATTTTGGGGTTTTTTTTGCTAAAAATTTTAGATTTCCCCCCCGTGGGGGTTTTTTGGGCCCCGGGGGGCATTGGGGCCAAAAAAATTATAAAGGGGGAAAATCATTTCTGAACCCTCGATCGTATCAAACATATTTTTTTTGGTTTCAACCCCGGGGGGCCCCCCCCTAGAGGAAAATTTAAAAAAATTAGTCCCAAAACCCAAAAATTAAAAATTTAACCCCCAGCTGCAAAATTTTTCCCCTGCCCCGGGCCTTTTTTTCCAAAGGAAAATTTTTTTTTTGGGGGTTTTTGGGGAAAAAAAAGTAATTTTCCCCCTTTCTGCCCCAAAATTTGGGGTTCCAAAAAGGGAATTTTTTTTTTTTTTTAAAGGGCCCCCCCAGCGGGGGCCCAAAAACAAAAAAGGGGGGGGGGGGGGAGAGGAAAAACCCTTTTTGGGTGAAGGGGCCCCCGGGAAAGGGGCCCCAAAGGCCCGGCGGATTTTTTTTGGGGAAAATTGGGGGGCCCAAAAATTCCTTTATCCCCTTTTTTTTGATTCCCGGGGGGGGGGTTAAAGAAACTTAAAAAAATTTTTTGGGGGCCCAAAACCCCAAAGGGGGAATTTTTTTGAAAAATTTTCCCCGGGGGGGGAATTTTATTTTGGGAAAATTTTTAAAAAATTTATTTTTTTGTCGGGTTTTTCCAAATTTTTTTCCCTTTCCCCCCTTTTTAAAAACCTTTTGGGAAAAAGGGGTTAAAAAAAATAAGAGGAAAAATTTTTTTTTTCCCCCAACCCCCAAAAAGGTTTTTGATCCCATGGGGTTTTTTTTTCTCCTGTGGGGGGGGGTTTTCCCCCCAAAAACCCTTTTTTCCAATCCCCTTTTGGATTAAAAAAATACGACTGGGATTTAAACCCCAAAAAAAAGGGAAAAAATTTTTTTTTAGAAATTTTGGGTTTTTTTGGGGGTCAAAAAACTAAATTTGTTGTCGAACGTCAAAAATCCCAAGATGTTGGGGGTTGATGGGGCCCAAAAATGTGGGGGTTCCCCAAAAAAACTGCTTGGGGTTTTTTTATGCCATTTAAAAAGGGGGCTCAGCAAAGGGGTTGGGGGATTTTTTTGAAAAAAAAAGGGAAAAATTTAAGGAAATTTTGGGGTTTTGGGGGAAATACGGGCCCGCCTTTTTTTCCCAAAAAATAAAATTTTTGGCCCCCCCGTGAAAAAAAAATTACCCAAAAAAAAAAAAAATTGGGTTTTTTTTGGGGCTAAAATTGGCCTTTTTTTAAAAAAGGAAAAAAAAAAAAAAAAAAGGGGGGGGGAAATTTTAAAAAAAAATCCCCCCTAAGTTTTCCTTTAAAAAAAAGGGGGTTTGGGGGGGTTTTCCCCCGGTGGGGGAAATTACTTTTTTTAAATTTTTGGGGGTGGCTTAAGGAGCGAAAACCCTTTTAAAAATTTTTTTATTTTTTTTTCGGCCCCCCCAAAAAAGTTGCTAGTTTTTAGATCGGGGCCGGGGGCCAAAATTTTTTCCCCTTCCGGGAAAAACATAAAAACTGAACAAACCCCCCGGGGTTGCCGGGGAGGAGGGGGGGACCCCCCCCCTGTCATTGAAAAAAAAGCTAGGTGGGAAGGGCCCCCCTGGGGGTAAAAAGGGAAAACCCCTCCCCCTGGGGAAAGGGGGTTTTTTGGGGTTCGAAAAAAATTCCCCTTTTAAAAAAAAATTCCCCACCGGGAAGTCCCCAAAAAAATTTTTTTTTCAACCCGATTATGGTCCAAAAGGGGGGGGAGAAAAAAGGTTCTTAAAAATGATAGACAGGATTTTTTTTTTTTTGGGCCAAAAACCCCCAAAAAAATTTCCCCTTTTTTTAAAAAGAATTTTTTAATTTTTTTGTTTAAAAATTTTTGTCGCAAAAATTCCCCCAAAAAACCAAAAAATTAAAAGGCGGTTTTTAAAACCCCCAAGAAAAAAGCCCCCAAAATTTTTTTTATACTTGGGAGGAAGGTTTTAAAAAAAAGGCCCCCCATTTTTTTGATGAAGAAAAAGGCCCCCTGACATTTTTTAAAAACCCCAAAAAGGGGGTTTTTTCCCAAAAATTTTTTTTTTTATTAAAAACCCTAAAATTGGGGGGGGAACAAATTTTGAGTAAAAAGGAACCGGGAAAAATTAAAAAAAAGGGGGGAAATTTTTTTTGGAAAAAAAGCAAAAAAACCCCAATACCCCTTTTTTCCCCCGCAAAAAGTCTTTGGAAAAAAAATTGATTTTAAATTGGGAAAAATTTTCCCCCAGAAACCCACCTTTTTTTTTGGGCCCCCCACTTTGTCGTCTTTAAAAGGGGAAAAAAAATTTTTGGGGTCCTTTTTTTTTTCCCCGGGGAAAACAAAAAGGAAAATTTTAACCCAAAAAAAAAAGGGGAAAAATTCCCCGGATGCCCCCCCCTGCAATTAAGGGGTTTTTTTTTGGGCTTTCCCTTTTTTCCCCAACCCCCCAAAAAAAGGGGAGTTGCCAAAAACCTAGAGGGGTTCAGTCCCCAGTATTCTCTCACGTCGGAAAATTAAAAAATTTTTCTGGTCCTTTTCTAAAAAGGGGCACAAGCCCCCAAAAATGCCCCCCCAAAAAATTTTTAAAAAGGGTTTTTTGGGTTTTTTTTTTTTTAATTTTTTTTTTTTGGGGGAAAAAGGAAAACCCCTTTTTTTTAAAGTAACCCCGGAAAAATTAAAAAACCCCCCGGCCCCTTTCCCCCATGCTTTTGGGGGGATTTTTTTTGGGGCCCCCGGAAGGGGGAAATTTTTCCAAAATTTAAAAATTTTAACCCCTTAAAGGGTTTTTTTTTGGAAAAAAAAATTTAAAAAAAAGGGGGGGCCTTTCCAAAAAAAAAAATTTTTTTTCCCCCAGCTCACAGGATGGGGCCCCCCTTCTGGGGTTGAAAAAAACTAAAAAAGAAAAATTTTTTAAAAAATTTTTTTAAAATCCCCGTTATTTTACGTCAACCCCCCCAAAAAATTTTTTGGGAAAAAATAATTTTTAAAATTTTTAAAAAAATTAAAAAATTTTTTAAAAAAAATTTAATTTTTATGTTTTTTGTTTTTTTTTACTAAAAATTTATTAAAATTAAAAAGGAAAAACTTTGGTGGTTTTCCCCCCTTTAATTTTTTCCCCCCAAAAAAAGGGGGAAATTTCCCGGAACCCCCCCAAAACCCCCCAAATATTTTAAAAAAAGAAGCCCCCTTTTTTGAAGGGCCCAAAAAACCCGTTTGTTCTATTGAATTTTTTTTTCCCCTTTTTTTTTAAATTCAAATAAAAGGAAAAAAGCTAGGAAGGTTTTTAAATTTTTTTTTTCCCCCCATTAATGTTTTCAATAATAAAGTTTAATAAGGTTTTTTTTTCCCCCTCCTCTTCCCCTTTTAAAAATTTTTTTTTGTCCACTTAAAAAAAAAAAAAATTCGTTGGGGATGAAACGCCCCCGGGTTTTTTAAATTTGGGTTTTAAAAATTCTTTTTAAAAATTTCGAAACTTTTAAATTTTCCCCCCCCCGCCCCAAAATTTTCCCCCCGGGGGTTGAGGGGGGAAAAAGGGGCCCCCTTTAAAAACCCTTTAAATTTGGGGCCCCCCCAAATAAAAAAAATTTTTTTGAAAAAAAAAATAAATTTTTTTTATAAAAAAAAATTTTTTGGGGGTTTCCCAATAAAAAAAATTTATAAGGTTTTAGGTTAAAATTTTTTTATTTTCTGAACAAAAATATTTACATTTGGGGGTGTCTTTAAGTACACTTTAGTCCAGTTTACCCCAAAAACCCTTAGCCCGGTGTCTTTAAGTACACTGTAAACAAAATATAAAGGCCAATCACCGAAAATCAATGGTTATGTCTGTAAGTTTATGTTAATAAACTGAAATTATTTTCTAAAAATGTAATTAAATTAATTTAATTATGTAATAAAACGAAACGTGTTTGTAAACAAAAACTAAGTACATTTGTAAACAAAATTATAAATCAGACATGTAGACCTGGCTATTATCAAAATATCATATAACCTTCCATTCATTCAAGAAAACATGGCCATTTAAAACGAGTGTTATAAGTTGGGTAAGTTTTCATATTACATTTTTCGGCATAAAACAACCGTTTGATTTTGGGTGACAGAGTTCTGCATTTTCCTTTGGCAGTGAAAACTTGTCAATGGTGCATCCCATCAAGTCTTGCTGAATCGGCTATGAGAGCTGCAGCTGCAGTTCTTACTATGCAATTGGTGGTGGTTCTAGCCCTTTTAGCTCGCCCGGTCCAGCAGAATATCCTCTGCAATGTCTCATTCAAAATTGTTTTAAATTTCATTTTTTTTCTTTTTTAGAGGTGTGTTCCTTTTGTGACAATATAGCAATACGTTATTTACCAACCCAAATCCAATCATTAGCTGAAAATGTTTCATGTAATTATTTGTGGGAGCGGTTGTTAACCAGTTTCTATTAAAGTGCAACGAACATGTCACTATAAAGGTCAAACACTTTGTTGTCATATACCATTTAATAATGCAGGATACACCTGGGGATGTTTTTGTTATCAACGTTTAATATTTTATTCTTTCCATCAAATCATACCTCTTCCCTATTCCGAGCCCTCAATATCGTGAAATGTTTCACGAATATTTCATTTCATTTCAATTTTGAAAATTTCCTTCATCCATTTTGGAGTATCCGATTGTGCCATTTTTCTTCCTCCTTCTTTGGTTGCAGAAGATAATACTAAATTTTGTTAGCAAAGAGGAAAAAACACACACATACGGAGATGGGTCAGCGGCGGGGAATCGCGTTTTCACTTTCACCTTCGACCTTTTAATATGAGCGCGTTATCTGTGTTAACTAAAATGGTAAAAAAGTAAGAAATAATATAAAAGGGGGGGGGGGAGGGTAGGGGGGGGAGGGGGCGTCTCAATTAATACTATTAAGGTCTTAGTCGGTCTTGACCGTGTCTTCATATTGGGTTGCCAACGTTTCGCTAGACATGCTGCTAGCTTCCTCAGGGCTATCTCTGAGACTAGAAGGAGTAGTTGTTGGGTTCATCTCTGGTATAGGTAATCTGGAGTCTTATGGGCCGGTTTCCTTGGGCGGAAGAAAAGTTTCCCCTTCCAGGTGTCTACGGATTCTACTTGGTCCGAGTGGTCGTTCATGGATCACACCTCTATACCGTCGTTTTCGTTTCTTTTTGGCAGGAGGTCTCCTGTGGAATTACCGGCTTCCAGAGTTTTTTGCTGGAGTCTGTTAATCCATCCTATCTAATTGGAAGTTGTTAGGGCATTTCGCTAGTTTCTATAGCTTCTCGAACCAAGGTCCCCCTTTTCTTTGGTAAGCATGGTGCAAGCGCTTATGAGCGCAGTACACTTGACTTTCATCGAATTTAAATGTTGTGTTTGGTTTTCTCCAGAAAGAAAATGTTACGCTCTATGGGCTGATTCTTCTGGTCCGAAAACGAAAAACTTTTTTTAAACTTCTTGATGGTTGCTCGGCGAACGCCTGGTGTTTATCAATCTGCACGGTCTGGCCAATGTATTCTGGAGCCGCAGGAACATGGTATGCTGTATAACCCCGGGATTTTTGTGTGGGAGTTTGAGTCTTTGGCCAGGCTGGGTAATAAGGGGTCTGTAGCTAGTTTTTCCTTGTCAGTTGCCAAATGCAGGCATTTTCTATGCCTTGCTTCTTAGAGTATCCTAGAGATCTTCTCGGTCGTACCACTTTAACAAAAGGTATTACGGCCTGTTTTCCGGATTTCCTCTTCATTTTGTTCTTGTCTTCTTTTCTTATTTTCTTTTTGAATTGATTTCTGATTTCCTCTTTGTCCGTAGCCATTCTTTAGGCAGAGCAAGTCTTCAAGTGTCGTTTTTTTTTCCTTTGGGAGGTTTCTGTGGTTCTGTGCTCTGAAAATTCTCACAGCTCTAGAGACCAATGTACGAATTAATTCCATTCTTCTGTTGCTGGATGGTGATGACAGATCCAGCGTTTGTTTGTAGGGTATCTGTTGGTTGGTATGTGATTGGTTTTTCTGGGTAAAACCGCATTATGCCCCAGCTGTCCCGATTGGTTTCCTTTCCACCAGAACATCCAGAAATGGAATCTTCCTCTCACGTTCGATCTCCATCGGGGTGAAAACTCAATGTTGGGGTGTATTGAATTAAGATGGTCCGGCAGGAAAATTCTTTGCTAAAGTCTTTCTCTCCATGTGGCCATATGACGAACGTGTCATCCACATATCTAAACCATTTTTTTCGGTTTTAGTCTTGCCGTTTTACAAGTGCCCTTCTTTTCAAATTTCTCCATTTAAGAATCGGCATGCATTTGGACTTAATGGCGAACCCATTCTGCTCCCCATGCTGGCTCCATCCATTTGTGGTAGAAATTGCCGTTGAACAAGAAATATGCTGATTGCAGGCAGATTTTTTGGCTAGCTGGGCTTCTTCTTCCGTTAAGAATTCTTTCATGATGTTTAACGTTTCTTGAATTGGAATTCTCGTAAACAGTGACTTAACGTCAAAACTGACGAGACGATCGTTTTCATCGATCATAATATCTTTGATTTTCCTCACGAAATCTGATGAATCCTTGATGTGGTGCGGGGTCAGGCCAATACTTGGTTGTATTTTCTTCGAAATATACTTTGAGATTCCGTAACATGCAGACCCAATCGAATTAACTATTGGCCTCATAGGAATATCCTCCTTGTGTATCTTGGGTAATCCGTAAAGTCTGGGTGGAACTGGGTCGGACTTGATTAAACGGTTGTATTCTTCTTTCTTGATCGTAGAAGTGGCTTTCACTGCCTTGTTTATTTCATTCTTAATTCTATTTGTTGGGTCATGTTGAAGTTTTTTGTACGTTCCATCCTCAAGTAATTTTTGCATCTTTTCAATGTACTCTTCTCTCTTCATAACCACGGTTGCATTTCCTTTGTCGGCTGGCAGAACTAGTACGTCGTCTTGTTGTTTTATTTCCTTCAATGCATGGAGTTCCTCTTTTGTAAGATTGCGTTTAGGTGGTTTGGCTTGGCGTAGTATGCGTGACACCTCTCCGCGAATCTCTTCGGCTTTCTCTTCTTCCAGATGGCGTATGGCACATTCGATGCCCACAATTTGCAAACTCTGGAAGCCGGTAATTCCACAGAGACCTCCAAAAAGAAACGAAAACGACGGTATAGGCGATGAACGACCACCGGACCAAGTATCCGTAGACACCTGGAAGGGAAGACTCCGCCCAAGGAAACCGGATAAGACTCAGATATATACCAGAGATGAACCAACAACTCTTCAGTCTCAGAGATAGCCCTGAGGAAGCTAGCAGCATGTCTAGCGAAACGTTGGCAACCAATATGAAGACACGGTCAAGACCCGAAGACCTTAATAGTATTAATGACCAGGACCGTGGAAGTCTACGAGTATATTTTAATATAAAATCATGCCCCTTGGGCAAATTTGTTGGTATTTGGCCAGGGTGAACTTAAGTACACCATCCTTAAAATCCATGCTAAAACTCTATTTCTCTCCTGAATGGAAAATGAAACACATAGGAACTCAAATACAATCCTTTAAAACTAATTCACCCATTTTGGTTCATATTTAAATCGAATAGCGTATATTTTAATGAATTAGAAACTCCGCTGGCAACTAGTGTGAAGTAGGGTGGTAAACAATGATGATTTTCTTCAGTATATTGCTAATAATTAGCTCCAATAACAATAAATGGACTTGTGTCGCATATGTCCATGCTTGGGAGGTTACAGGGGTGTGGACTGTGGCCCAAAAGGGGTAAGAATAGAAGCAGTTGCTCTCTGGGAGTGCTAAATATGAACGGTGTCTTTAAAGACACCTTGGCCAGTTATGGGTTAACCTCCACGTTGATAATGCTGTCAGAGAATCAGTAATTGAGACAACAGTACAGTTCAGCTGCTAGCGAATGCCATGACTTGAGGCTGGCTCTCCGAGTAGCCCCCGACTCACTCCTGTCAATGTTCCATTTGGGCTAGCACACAGCTAGATGAATAAGCCCGTCACGCAGGTCCTGCGGAAACTAAGTAGTATTCTCACGTGAATTTTTACAATATAGATATCTGCATATCTATGCTAACACAACAGTACCGTGAGTAAATACAAAAGGTAAAGAGAAATCTTTGAGTTAATTTCAATAAGCTCCCAACGGAAACAGCTTCTGATTTGTAAACAAATAGGTCTGCCAGCCACTCAGATCTGAAAAGATACATAGACATAAATTTTAGTAGTCCAAGAACTAAAGGAGGGGGGGGACAACAGAACGTGTTAACATATATCTCACAAAGTAAAAGGTTTTAGGAGGCTCTAAACCAATTTGACGAGAGCCGAACACTTAAGGAAACAGGCCAACTAGTTTTGGGCCAGTTCCGTCCAAGAATACGGCCAACAGCTCCCTTACCCACACACACTTAGTAAAAACGCAAATATCACCGTTAATATTGAACATAGAGAATAAATGCACATAACATCACTTATAGTAAATGTAATTTGCAAGAAGATTGTATTGGTAAGGTTGAAGAGACGTATAGTAACAGAGATATTTCGAGTTTTCGAAACTCCTCCCCTCTAACCACCCCCCCTCCCCTCTAACCACCACCCCCCCCTCCTACCCTCTAACCCCCCCCCCCCTCCTCCTCCCCTCTACCCACCCCCCCTCCTCCCCTCTAAACACCCCCCTCCCCTCTAACCACCCCCCCTCCTACCCTCTAACCACCCCCCCCCTCCCCTCAAACCACCACCCCCCCTCCTACCCTCTACCCACCACCCCTCCTCCTCCCCTCTAACCACCCCCCCCCTCCTACCCTCTAACCACCCCCCTCCTCCTCCCCTCTAACCCCCCCCCCCCTCCCTCCCCTCTAACCACCCCCACCTCCCTCTAACCCCCTCCTCCCCTCGAACCACCCCACCCTCCTCCCCTCCCCTCTCCACCCCCCCCCCTCCTCCCCTCTAACCACCCCCCTCCTCCCCTCTAACCACCACTCCTCCCTCCTCCCCTCTAAAACCCCCCCCTCCCTCCTCCTCCCCTCTAACCACCCCCCTCCCTCCTCCCCTCTAACCACGCCCCCCCCTCCCTCCGCCTTGTCCGATTTCAGCCGTTAACGAATTTGATCTTTCTTTTTACATAAAACGATTAAATATCGAGTTTAGTAACAATCAAATAAAAATTGCGACCGCTAGAACGTTAACAGATATATATATATATATATATATATATATATATATATATATATAATTTTGAACAGGCCTCATTTTCGTCATCTCCTGGGTTGGATCGATGGACATTAGAAGACATTGTCGAAAACTGCGTCATGAGTACGACCTCAATAGCTGATTTTCCTTAAGGGAAATTCCAGCCATTCACCTTGATCATTCTTTTTAAATAAAACGACTAAATATGGAGTTAGTTAATGATCAAACAATAATTGCGTATATATATATATATATATATATATATATATATATATATGTGTGTGTGTGTGTGTGTGTGTGTGTGTGTGTTTATGTATGGTGGTGTATATGTATAGTGTTGTTCTTTCTTGGAGTTTTGGTCAATGTTGGTGGAAAAAAAGTTTAGTTTATGCCAATATTTCGGGAATATTTATTTTCTCTTCTTCAGGGCTGTAAAAATACAGGTAGTACTTAATATATATTGCACATTGTTATTAAACTATAGTGTCACAGATGGTGTTTATGTTATTTCTACTTACCAAGACTAGAAATACTTAAAAACTATGTACATTATGTACATCATATAAATATAATATAGAAAGTAATTCGAAACCTATTGCTTTTGCGGAAAATTGAATATCTAACTTATATCTTTTAACCTTATAGAAAAATATTAAAAAAAATTATAGCTAAAACATATTCTAGTAAACCATGCTGACCTAGTTTAGATGAGTAAGCTTTAAAGTTGGTTTATCTTTTATGTTTGGTGGCGGTGAGGTTAGGACTCTGCTCGATCAGTTGATGGTTTGGAGTATTTTATTGCTCAGCTCGAAACTGGGTTTAGTCGATGTCTGAAGGGAGAGGCCAAATACACAATATAAAAACGTGACGGGCATTGCAATTGGGAATGAGATGCGGTTGCTAGGCCACTGCAGCTATGACCTAGTTCGGCCCTATGTAAGTATGATTCATTTCACCCCCCCCCCCCCCCCACCGCTCTAACAGAAATTGATTTCTACCCCCCCCCCCCCAACGAGCTCAAACAACATCTTCTCTATATATTTCTCTCAGTGGAATATTTAGCGACCCTTTGGTTTAGTTGAACCAGTCCAGCTCCCGGAACAATTTACACTATAATATCAAGATTATAATGTGAAGGCGTCTAGGAGGATAGGGGGATGCCCCCCACTCAGCCACTTTCTTCTATCCTGTCCTCCCGGCAAAACCAAACTCATTTACGGGACACAGGTTTTGGGCACTAACCGCCCATCATCTGGGGGCAGCTGGCAAACAAACCAAAAATCCGATTTCCACGTGAAGTTTTGCAATAGGTAAATCTGCATAATGGTGACACGTAACAGCACCGTGAATATTAACCCTAGTATTACCGACCTCTCCCAGGTCGCATGGATTACCAAGGGGGGGCTCCTCGAGCCCACAACCTTAAAAACCTTTTATTTTGGTTCTAAAATTTTTTTAAAAATTTTATTTCTATTGGATTATGTTTAATGAACGTTTCTTATGACACCTGTGAAAAAAAAATTAAAAAAAAAAAATTAAATGCAAAAATAAAAATAAATTAAAAAAAAAAGTTCGGATGGGGAAAAAAGGATGACTTTAAATTAAATGTAATTTTATTCTACTGGAGGAACATATCTAAACATTGTTAGAATAAAAAGTTATCTATATTTAAGTTATTATAACATTATAATAGAATAATAATTTCAGAAAATCTAATTATCAGATTCGTAATGCAATTATCGGTGCTTTTGCACAATAATTTTTTTTCCGAGTGTTTATCCAGGATGCAGCATGGACTAACTGTTCCCCTAGTTGGGAACAACCTAGAAAATCTTCTCTTTTCTAAAAAAGTACCTATCAGGAGCAATAATTATAACCATCTCAGTAATATATTTTTATATGAAAAAAAAATTATATGGGGAGAATATATATTTTTTTTTTTTGAGAAAAAAAAAAACTTGAGAAGGTTTGTGTATGTTAAAATTACATCAAAGTAATTATTATTTGAGCAATATAATTTATAACACTTGAATTACTAGTTAAAAGTAGTATTAAATATCAGTGGGCTCGAGGAGCCCCCCCCCCTTGGTACTTATGTGTATAACTACCCCTTGCATTACCAAGGGGGGGGGGCTCCTCGAGCCCATACGTCAAAAAAAATTTTTTTTCTCAACATAGAAATTTTTTTATTTAATTTTATTGTTATGCCCTCACTCTAGGATGTTTTTCTGAGGAATACATAAAATATCAAAAATATCCCATTAAAATTGGGTGATAGGGAACAAAAACAAAAAGTTGTGGGCTCGAGGAGCCCCCCCCCCCTTGGTAGTTCTAGGGTTAAGTGAACAAATGTAAAAGATAATGAGAAATCATTCAGTCAATTTTAATTACCTCTCAACGGAAAATGTCTTAAATTGTCCCTAATACGCTCTAGAGTATTTCAGTATGGCATTATGCTCTACGCAGGAGAGGGAACCTGAAGACATTTCATGGACTACAACGACTCATAGCCATTAAAACTGCGAAAGGTTATACAACTATTTCTTACGAGGCTAGTTGTGTTTTAGCAGCTATACCAGCAGAAAATAAAGCAGAAGCACTGGCGACACTGAACAACATAAAAAATCGACGAACTAACTACAAAGACATAATGAATATTACAATAGATAAATACATTGACTTCTCAGAATGGCTACACCCGGCACTATTGGCGAAAGTAACATCACATATGGACGAACCATGGACTGAAAACATTATGACATCCCACATATTTACTGCCGGAAGCAAAACTGACTAAAATACACCACCTGGAGCAGCATTTTAATTGATGAGACTGCAAGTGGACATATTCTGAAATACAAATACAGACTTGATGCTGGATGCTCCAATAATCAAGCTGAGAAGGACGCTGTTTTAAAAGCTACAGAATATATTATAAAATCACCATATAACCTATACAAATATACGACCATACACACAGACAACACGACACTCATTTACTTACTATTCAACCCTACTGTACACGATCCGCTCACTGAAAACATTAGACAAAATATTCTGGAAATTATACATTTAAATCTACAAATACACATAGACTGGATAAAAGCCCATTCAGGAAATATTGGAAACGAACAAACTGACCCGTTAGCAAAGGAAGCAGCTCAAGACACAACACTAATCCCAGAATTCTCTCTCGTACCACTCTCATTCATTAAAAAAGACTTACGTAGCGACACAAACATAAGTGGAACAGAGAACGGACGACATGTAACAAATCTTACAGCTTACATCAATACATACCAAATATAACTCACAACAACTGCGACACAATTAAGAGGCACCATCACAAATGCACACAATTTCTAACGGAACATGGACAGACAGGACATTATTTAACAACATTTAAAATTCAAGACAATGGCTAATGTACTTGCGACTCACAAACGTTTTTACATATACTTTATGACTGTACTCCATTTAATCAAAATAGATCGAATTTAATAATGAACATAATAGTAAAAGGAGGTTGGCCAGAACCAGCTCATATTATATTTAACAAATATAATAAAGAACTTATAAAGTTTATCAAAAGTCTAGATATGGATGTAGCAAAAATATATTAGTATGCAAAGTCGATTGTGAGGATTGGGAATTATAATTCAATATATTTACCTTACATAGACTCGCAAATTAAACATCGGTTGAGTTTAACTTGAAATGATTTTTTTTTTGTTCTTGTTTTATTTATTTATTTTTTTCATTTCATTTATTAATTTTATTTGTAATTATCTTCCTTATTTTAATATTTTATTTTATTATTATATTTTTTTATATTATATTTCAGTAGATAGTTGATTAACGTGTATATATTGTAAAATAAAAAACATAATCATACATGTAATATGGCATGTGGCAATGGAACATGTATTCAAATAAATAACTCCTCACAGGGGAATTCCTCCTTACTATGAGGAGGAAGAAAACAAAAACGAAAACGTCTCAATAGTAAACAACATGTCTACCAACTCTCAAGAGCTGAACAGATAGACAGAAATAGTCTTCAACGGAAAGGAAAACAATTACTGAAATATATCTCCATATAAGATATTAATGTTATTGAAAACTATTTACTATATCTAGTAGTGTAATTTATAATGAATCAGAATAATTTTTATCTCCATCACTCAAATTTTAGTAGTCTCTCTCTCTGAAGAATTATTCATGTATTTAATTTTCGCAACACTGCCGCCCACTTAAGCCTTTTCGTCCCGAATAGGCTCAATATCGCCGTTGCCATACTTGGCTAGTCGCTCTAGGTGTACCACTTTCATTTTAGACCTCGGATTGTGGTATCTCTGTATCCGGTAGAATACGTCGTTCAATCTCTTGATCACCTTGTAAGGTCCCTCCCAGTGCGTTTGCAATTTAGGGGATAGTCCTTTCTTTCGTTGTGGGTTGAATAGTAGAACCATTTGCCCTTCAGTGAATCCCTCCGTATTTGCTGCTCGATCATACCTGGCTTTCATCTTATCACCTGTCATTTTAATACGGTCGCGTACAAACTCATGGAGCTCAAGCAGGTCTTCCTGTGCCTGAAGAGTATTTCCATTGTCTTCGCAGGACGATCCAGGTTTGGCTCCAAATTCCAAATCCGCTGGCAGTCTTAATTCTGCTCCAAATAATATTTTCGCCGGAGTACGTGAGGTGGAATCATGTACGGCCGACCGGTAAGCCAGTAGTAATTTTGGTATGTGCACATCCCAATCCCTTTGGTGTGTGCTAACCACTTTTCTGAGATATTCCTCCAGTGTCCGATTAAATCTTTCGACCATCCCATCAGATTGTGGATGAAGCGGTGTCGTCCTTGTCTTTTTGATGCCATACAATTCACACATTTCCTTGAATATGGCCGATTCGAAATTTCGCCCCTGGTCTGAATGGAGTTCTATTGGAACCCCGTATCGGCATACCCAATTATTTACAAAGGCATTTACAACCGTTTTCGACTCCTGGTTTGGGATGGCATACACTTCGGGCCATTTACTGAAATAGTCCATTACAACTAGGACATACCGGTTTCCAGCCTCACTGACAGGGAATGGACCAGCAACATCGATGGCTATCCGCTCGAAAGGGGCGCCTGCGTTGTACAGCTGAAGTTTGCCACGACTTCTTCTCGTTGGACCCTTGGCTGCAATGCACTGTTCGCAATTGGCTATCCAATCGGTTACAGATTGCTGACATCCCACCCAGTAAAATCGTTGCTTTATCTTTTCCTGGGTTTTTGTAATGCCCAGATGGCCGCCGCTGGGGCCATTATGGAACTGCTTCAATACCTCATTTATCTTGGAAGTGGGCACAACAATTAGGTCGGTTGTGGTTTTGCCATCTGCATTCTCCCAAGATCGATATAAGCAGCCCTCTACCAGTTTTAGGCTATTCCACTGGACCCAGTATGATTTCGCAAGTGGGCTTTCAGCTGATGTCTCATTACGGGTCGGTCTTCTGTTGCATTCCTTAGCCGATATAATCTTCGCCAGAATCGGGCCATCTTTCTGAGCCTTCGACCAGTCCTCGTCTGAGCCAATACGGGTAAGTCGCACATCAATCACGCTTTCCTCTTTCTTGGCTTTAGTACAATGTTTGCATTCTGTGTTACAAGGCCGTCTTGAAAGGGCATCAGCGTTATTGTGTTTCCCACCTTTTCGATGCTCGATGCTGAAGTCATAGCTCTGCAGACGTTCAATCCATCGTGCCAGCTGACCTTCTGGGTTCTTGAACTGCAGCAGCCAACGTAGTGCGGAGTGGTCTGTTCTTAAGGTTAGGTGTTGACCATACAAGTATTTGTGGTAATGCTTGACGCACTCCAACACTGCCAGAAGCTCCCGTCGGGTAACACAATAATTTCTTTCGGGCTTGGAGAGTACCCTGCTGTAGTAGCCAATGACTCTTTCTGCCCCATCAACTACTTGAGAAAGCACTTCTCCTATTCCATAGCCACTGGCGTCCGTATCAATTATGAACTTCTGTCCAGCAATTGGATAGGCAAGGACTGGTGCTGAGCACAAGAGTTCCTTGAGCCTCTGGAACGCATCTTCCGTTGCCTCACTCCAGTGGTATGGTCGCGACTTTTTGGTTAGCTCGTGCAAGCTGGCAGCTACCTGAGCGAAGTTTGGCACGAATCTCCTGTAGTATGTGCAAAGCCCTAGGAAGCTACGCAGCTCGTGAAGATTTCGTGGTCGAGGCCAGTCCTTTACTGCCCGTATTTTGTCCTCGTCAGTGGAGATGCCCTCTGCTGTTACTCGATGTCCCAAGTATTTGACCTCTTTCTGAAACAGAGCACATTTCTTTGATGTGTGATTTCTTTGATGATTAACTTCAGCCCAGCTGCTGTTATTCGACTAAACACTTCCTCCAGGTTTTTAAGATGTTCCTCAAAAGTCTTCCCCATAACGATTATGTCATCTAAATACACCAAGCATGTCTTCCAATTGAGACCCTTTAGCACACGTTCCATTAAACGCTCAAAAGTAGCTGGGGCGTTGCAGAGCCCAAATGGCATCACCTTGAACTGCCATAAACCATTGCTTGCGCTAAAGGCAGTTTTCTCTTTGTCCTTATCGGCTATCTCAACTGGCCAGTAGCCGCTTTGCAAGTCCAAGGTAGAAAACCATTTCGTTCCAGCCAACGTGTCTAAGGTGTCGTCAATTCTTGGCAGCGGATAACTGTCTTTCTTGGTGACGTCATTGAGTTTTCTGTAGTCAACGCAGAATGTGGTGCTGCCGTCTTTCTTCTTTACTAGAACTATTGGCGAGCTCCACGGACTCGATGATGGTTCAATGACTCCATTCCGCTCCATTTCGTTGACAAGTTCTTTAACTTCGTTCCGTTTCGCTAGGGGAACACTCCTGGGTGCTTGTTTTATAGGTCTCGCTTCAAAGGTATTTATTTCATGTTTCACTACAGCTGTTCTACCTGGGCTTTTATTGCTTAGGGCGAAGACGGATGCATGTGCTCTTAGCAACTCCTTTGCTTTGTTTCTTTCAGGCGATGTCAGTCCTTTCATCCACTTTTCCTCTTCTTCTGCAAGTAGTTCGCGCTCCTTGGCTGTCATTTTCGGGCATCCTGAATTTTGGCACAGTTAATTATTGCTTCTGCTGGCTCACATTGACCTATTTAAAAATTTTGGTTAATGATCTTCTCATTGTTGGATAGGTTTAGTACTCTCACCGGAACTCGTCCATCGACACAGGTTTTCACGAGGGCTTTAGCTGTTATAATGTCATCTTTAAGTTCTTTAGGTTCTACTACCCACAACCGGTTATCCTCACAATCTTCTTCCACACGCGCCCATACTAAGGTTTCCGACTGGGGTAATTTCTGGCGTCCGACGGTAAATAGGCTCCTTACTGTGGTCTTGCTCTCATATCCAACATCCAAGGGTATCTCGACGTTGCGCCAGATCATAACTTGTTGACCCATGTGGAGATTGATACCGTGAGCTATCATGAAGTCTGCACCGATGATCACTTCGTCCACTATGTCGGCGACAAGTGTTGGCGATAGTCAGTCGAACCTTGGCTCTTCCATAGACGGTGGCTGATTCCCCAGTAGCAGTGCGCAGTCGAACGTCGTTTAATGGTTCCACTGATCCTTTTACCTAATCGGGCCTAATTATTGACTGCGACGCCCCTGTGTCTATGGTGAGGATCTGCTTCCTTCCGTTAATGAGTCCACGAGCTGTAAGGTTGCTATTCTGCTGTTGTATTATGGAAATGGAGATTGTGGGGCCAGCGGTTGTAGGAGCTAGCTCTTGCCCCTCAGTGCTAGCTCGTTTTAGTTTAACGGTGTCTCTTGAGATTTGGGGTTATTCGTCCGTTTGTTCTCCCTTGGTGGCGAAACAGATCTTGACCTTTTCATTGGAGCTTTACAGTTACGTTGAAAATGGCCGGCCTTGCCACAGTTGAAGCACTTTGAGCGTGATCTGTTCCTTTGCTCCTCCATTATTCGCTTGACTAATTCTTCTATGTCACTCCTTGACATGTGGGCGTCATTTTGATATCAGCCTCAAGACGTCGCACCTTGAAGACTTGTGATTTTGAAATTACTTTAGCGGTCTCCTGGGCTAGCGCATAAGAGATGGTTTCAGAAAAGGATGATTTTTGCATAGCACACACCGCGAATTTAACGTCTCGATCTCGTATACCATTCACAAATGCTTCAATCTTGAACTGATCCAAGAATGGATGATTTTCACCTGGGTAAGTCAGCTGCACTAGACGTTCGATTTCCATGGCAAAATCTTGTAGCGTCTCATTCGGTTTCTGCACTCTGCCCCTTAGTTCCATCCTGTAAAGTTCTCGCTTATGCTCACCGCCAAACTTGCGCTGTAATGCCTACATAATGTCCTCATAATTATTCCTACAAGCTGATGGTAAACTCTCTAGGATTTCTGCAGCGGTTCCCTTCAGAGCCAAAATCAATTCTACCGCTTTCTCTTCATTATTCCATCCGTTTCTACTGGCCACCGTCTCAAATTGGAATTTAAAAACATTAAATGGTACATTACCGTCAAAAGTTGGGATCTTTATCTTGCTGGAATTTTCTGAAATGAACCTCACCGGACCCTCTCGAACATGCAGATTATCCATTTGGAATTGTAGCTCACGTATTTCATCGTCTACCTTCTTTCCTAGGTTGGACACTTTCTCTTCAACATTATTCAGTTTTTCATCAAACCCGCTTACTCTCTGCTCAATGGCTTCCACTCGTTTGCCCAATACCTCTGATATTTCGTTGAGTATGAGGTTTGTCGTTCTGGAGGCTTCCTGAAGTTCCTCAAGTTTCTCGCAATTAGCTCTAGAAGCTTCCTGAAACTCTTGTCTGACTTCCGCTAACATTTTCTCACTGTTGCTTCTAGAAGTTTCTTGGAATTTTTCTTCGAGTCTCTCACAATTAGCTCTAGAAGCTTCTTCTAATCTTTCGTAATTAGCTCTAGAAGATTCCTGGAATTTTTCTTCTAGCCTGTCACAATTAGCTCTGGTAGCTTCCAAGAGTTTCTGGTTATTTTCCATCATAGCGGCTAAAATTGCATTTAAGTCCAAATTGCTACTTGAGATAGGATTACTTACAGCAATGTCTTCTTTATCGTCAAACTCGTGGGTACTTATGTCGATTCCTCGTCTTAGGAATTCATCTGTCAACCGCCTTTGTAGTGCCGGGGCCAAGGCAAGCAGAAGGCACTCTAGTACTAGCATAGCTCACAAAACTGTTAACTCTCTCTCAATGCTCACGACACAATGCGCCCCGATTTCCAGTAGCGCATTCGTCAGCAGTCTCCTTTTTGCCTTGTCCCCCGCTTCTCGCTCTAATTACATAACGCTGTTCTATATCTAACACAATGACTACACCACACTATTCCCCCACAAACAAAAGTTGCCAATACAACTTTTATACAGCTTCCTCCCCCGTTGGCCAATGAATACGCCTGGCTGCTGGAGCTGGAGATGTCCCATAGTCTGATGGCAGTGAAGGCCTCTGCATCGTCGTAGCAATGTAGGTATCCTCTGCTCCTAACGTGCGCCGCAGCTCGTCTAGCTCCATGACAGAGGGGTGGGAGGCATATTCGCGAACATACCTAGAGCAGTCTTTGTCCGCATTCCTCCAGCTCAGCCTTCACCTTCAACAACCCTTCCGACCAAGGTGGGACCTTCTTTTCATTCGGGACTATCGCGTTCGCCTGTAGTTCCCCGTCAAGCGCATTGACGCTTAATACTCTAATAGGACTTCTTACTTCTATTCCCAAGGACTTCTGGTGTTGATGCACTCTTCACTATTCCATCCTTGCCTTCCTTTTGTACCACCCTGATATCTCTGTAACCACTTTTGTTTCCCGCACTACAGACCTCTATTCTCCTCGCGGGAATATCTACCCTAGCTCCCAATTTATCCAGAAGATCCATCCCCCATTATCCCGTCATAAGGGAGGTCTACTTCCGCAATAACGAATATATGAGAGGTAGCCCTTCCTCCATAGCTCAATTGTACCCGCTGCTGTCCCAAGGCCGTGAGCGGGCTTCCGGTCACCCCATTAGCCCTAATCCTCGAGGTTTCCGTCCTTACTCCAGGTACGGGCCTCTTCAAGAGTGAAATTCCCGCGCCTGTATCCACCAAAAGGTCACTGTTGCGTGTTCCGAGCTGAACCCTCACAACTACACTTACACCTTGATTAAAGCTAACGTTGGTGATCAAGTGAGAAGCCCCTAGATCCTGGATGGACCCGACCCCGGGGCTTTGGTCAGGTCCTTTGGGGAACTCGAACTTTCCCCGATAGTGTGAATCCTCCTATTCTGGAATGGCCCCTTCTATCTTGCTTTCATAGCGCAATCCACAGCCCTGTGACCGAGTTGCCCGCAGACGAAACAAGCACCACCGAACGCATTCCCTGTCTTAGATGCCCCTCTATGACCTGGCCTGGCAGGGGCACACCCGTTCCTCGTTGATCTCGCTACTTCACTCCTGCCATCATCTTTTGGAGTAGAACAATTCTTCGCGAAATGGCCCCAGCCACCAAAATTGAAGCAGTCCCCCCGACCGTCACGGCTACTCGTTTGGGCTACTGCATGAACCTCCGATCCTTGTACCTGTTCGTTGAGAGTGGCTCTTTCTATTGCCTCCCTCAGCGTCCGGGGTGGTGAGAACTCAAGTTGCTTACCACTCTCGCCCCTAAGCCCGTTTACGTACGACGACTTGACCACCTGTTCTATCTGAGTATCGGCCCAAGGATTGGTTTCCTTCGGATTTTTGTATGCTTTGATCCCTAGACCCCGACATCGATCCGCAAAATCGCGAGCCGATTCACCCAGGTCTGGTATTGCACAGTGTGATTCCCTGGCATAATAATCCGGTCCCAGTGGAGCCCCAAAACGGTCCATTAATGCTTCCCTTAGAGCGGGAAGTGTATCTATGTCTGGGCGGCTTTGGAGAAAGGCGGCCGCTACTCCAACAAGTTTTGATTCAGCTACCAAGAGCGTATCATCTTTAGTGCACGCACCGGCCTTAGCGGCTTTCCCTAAACTACTCAAGAATACCTCCACAGGGCAGACCTCGATATCGCCCCCCTCCCACGGCCGCACTAGGGTCATTCAAGGATGCTTGGGGGGCATTTCTCATTTGTAATGACTTTATGGATTGCCTAAGCTCAGCCAACTGAGCTAGATGTTCTTGTTCCTTAAACTTAAGAGCTTCGTTGGCGGCCAATGCCTCCGCCAATTTCCCTTCTAGGGACATGATTCCTATCTAACGGGATTGTACGTATTATTCCCTTTCCAACGAGCCCCCACACTACCACCCGTCACTCTAGCCTCATAATAACCTAGTTAATTACTAAGTGGTATTATATGGTAATAAGGCATATTTTTTTTTAAAAAAACGTTATTTTGGATGAAACGTCTTCGGAACGCCTAAAATCGCCTGAGCGCCTATAGTGCAATCGAAGCTAGACTGTGTCCTCTCCGCACGAGCTGAGCCTCTTAGCCTCCCTCTCACAGCTCCCGCTCTCGGCCTAACACACACGATGTGGTTCATAAATGTATTGTAAAAATATTTATATTAAATTTGATGTGCAATAATATTGATCATATACAATTTTTCTATCCGACGTATAGTAAGGGAGATATTTCGAACATTCGAAAATCCCCCTTTTAACCAACATTATGACAGCTAGAGCGTTAAAAGAAACACACACACACACACACACACACACACACACACATATATATATATATATATATATATATATATATATATATATATTGTTACGTTTTTATTACCAAAACCAGTAATAAACGTTTTTAATAAGAGTTCTTTTGGATTGCAAAATTAAATACTCGCAAGTTTCACAGTTTTTATCACTGCAAAATTTATTTCACAATGCACAATAAACTTGGTAATTATTATTAATTACTACTCACAGTATACACTGATAGCGTCTTAAACACGGCACTAAACTGTTACTTACAGTCACGGCACCACACTGTTATTCTTATAAAAACACTTTACCGCACTGCACTAAGTCGCACTGTAGCACTGATGTGACCATCAAGATCGCTGAGCATAAACTGCCTCGCTCCCGGCAGGCCCCCCCTTATATAGCTGGTCGGCATACATCAAAGGGGAATTGTCTCGTTCATTCGAGGCTGGGCTAGGCGACGAGTCCATAGAGGCTAGAACTTTCTATCGGCAGCTTTGATCTACGTCACACTCTCCAAATACGCGACTCTCTCTCTCTCTGAAGGATTATTCATCTATTTAATTTTCGCAACACTATATATATATATATATATATATATATATATATATATATATATATATATATGCATATCGGGAAATCATTTGAGGCGAAAGATTCTACTTTGTTTTGGGCAATGCTTCTACGTGTACAACTGCACTTCCCGTCTGGGCGCATTGTTTTCTCGTAAGGGTCAGTTGTGAGACTTATAGAAAAGAAATTTTAGATTTGAAGAATAAATGAAAAAAGTCCCTAATCATTCCCTCTTCACTGTTTGACACACCGTGAATAATTCAATTCATAATCATGGATAGCATTTTTTATAATTTTATATAATCTATTATTTACGTATTTTGTATATACAATCTAGCTAAGGTACCCGGCGATGACTCGGAAATCATTGTTGACTGACTAATGATGGTATTTTTATAGCAAGACTTCAATGTGTACAATTACACTTCACTCCATGGCGTAATGTTCTCCCGAAATAGCCAATCCTAAAGCGAAGCTTTTGGGGACTAACAATATAGAAATTTTAGTTTTAAAGAATAAATTAAAATGTGTTGTTAACCTATCCCTCTACACTTTTTGACTCACCGTTTTTGAATAATTCAAACCATAATCATGAGTAGAATTTATTAAAATTAAATATCATCTATAAGGAACATATTTCTGTAAAAATCCAATCCGAGCACATATAGTTAAGAATAGTTTACCTAAATTATATTCTTAATGGGAAATCTCATTGGAAATTACTTCCAGTAATGCCGGCATTTTACAGGAAATAAGTAAACTCAATTTACTGCATAGCCTCCCTCATCTTCCGCTCCTGCTTGAGAGTTATCAACATTCTTCTCCTTAAATTATTGATTCACATCATTTGTCATAATATGCATTTATTAAAAATACTTAAATAAGAATTTATAAAATTAATGACTCCCGCTACAGTTCTAGCGTAAATCCTGTGTTTACTTCATTTTACGACAAAAGGGAATGCAACAAAAGTTACTCTAAATAACAAAGTAAAGAACTTTTGTTATGTGCAATAATATATACAATATTTTATTATGTTATGAAGCACTTTATTTGAAGCTTAAATACCAAATATTGTTCTCATTGAACTATTACTTTTTGAGATAAATGCAAAAAATGACGCACGTGGGAAATCTGATTAGTTAACGCAGCCCGTGCGTGACGGACGTTTTTTAGTTTTCTGCCTTTAGCTAAGTCCTCTCCTACTCATTTCTAATAAACTATCATATATCATATCATGATCCACTTTATTGAAAACTTAGATTCCAATGTTTATATGTATAGTGTGATAATAGATTGATAGATTGCATTGGCTAATATATACACATTTTAGCCTGAGCCTGGCCCATTTAGTGTTAGTAATCTTACAAGTAATTTACAAAAAAATATATATATACATATGAACATGTTTATGTTACATATTAAATATAATGTTTTCATTCACCATTTTCAATGTGAGGTATATTCTACGTTCATAACTCAAAATGTTCATTTGTTCCACACTATTACTCGATACTTATCTGTTTCGTTCAACACTAACGATCATATTAGTTAAAGTCTGAAATGTGGTGCGGAATAGAGGGCGGGGGGGGGGGTAAAGGGGGGGGGGGGGGGGTAAAGGGGGGGGGGTAAAGGGGGGGGGGGTAAGGGGGGGGTAATGGGGGGGGGGGTAAAGGGGGGGGGGTAAAGGGGGGGGGGGGGGTAAAGGGGGGGTAAAGGGGGGGGGGTAAAGGGGGGATTCCGAATTTAAAAATATCTTCGTTATTAGGTTCACACCTATCATTCACTCTAAATATCTCCAAAGGCTCAGTAATGAAACTTCATAATGATAAATGATATTCATGATTTCATTAATATTACTCACGTTACTTTAAACAGTTCTGATGAATAGAACAGGAAATCATTTCTTTTTATTTTGAAAGACTAAAAAGTTTGTTTTAGTAAATAGATATTCATATATAAACCCTGAATACTGAGAGAAGTAAATGTAAAAATATTGTGCAAAGTAAAGCCTTACAAATAAAAATATCATCATCACTCCGCATTTGATTTCCCGAAAGAAGGAGGATTTCTTAGCTAGAGAAAATATAAGCTCTAAAGATGACAATGTATGATAGTGAGGAACGATACAAAAGACAGGACTTGACTCAGACAGAAATCTGGAGGGCAAGGGGAAATGAGGATAAACATGAAGCTGTTGGAGAGCCCTTCAAGTTATTATCCACATCACTTTTTATGCCGTACTTGAGAATATTGGCCAGATTGTATGGGCAAACATTCAACAGGTAGGGCCACACTCCATCAGCAACGACTAAAATTAAAATAAACTCGAGCTCTATCATAGATACGGTCAACCAAAATTCCAAGGATCCATCATCACTAGTAGTAGAACTTCCATAAAGCCCCTCCTAGATGTCCGAGGGTCCATCATCACAAGCACAACAGCAGACACTGCACACCCACCTCCTAGATGTCCGAGGGTCCATCATCACTAGCACAACAGCAGACACTGCGCCCCCCCTCCTCCTAGATGTCCGAGGGTCCATCATCACCAGCACAACAGCAGACACTGCACACCCCCTCCTAGATGTCCGAGGGTCCATCATCACCAGCACAACAGCAGACACTGCACACCCCCCTCCTAGATGTCCGAGGGTCCATCATCACAAGCACAACAGCAGACACTGCACACCCACCTCCTAGATGTCCGAGGGTCCATCATCACTAGCACAACAGCAGACACTGGGCGCCCCCCCCTCCTAGATGTCCGAGGGTCCATCATCACTAGCACAACAGCATACACTCCACCCCCCCTCCTAGATTTCCGAGGGTCCATCATCACCAGCACAAAAGCAGACACTGCGCCCCCCTCCTAGATGTCCGAGGGTCCATCATCACTAGCACAACAGCAGACACTGCACACCCCCTCCTAGATGGCCGGGGGGCCATCATCACTAGCACAACAGCAGACACTGCGCCCCCCCTCCTAGATGTCCGAGGTTCCATCATCACCAGCACAACAGCAGACACTGCACACCCCCCTCCTAGATGTCCGAGGTTCCATCATCACTAGCACAACAGCAGACACTGCCCACCCCCCTCCTAGATGTCCGAGGTCCCATCATCACTAGCACAACAGCAGACACTGCGCCCCCCCTCCTAGATGTTACAGGGTCCATCATCACTAGCACAACAGCAGACACTGCACACCCCCCTCCTAGATGTCTGAGGATCCATCACCACTAGCACAACAGCAGACACTTCACCCCCTCCCTCCTAGATGTCCGAGGGTCCATCATCACCACCACAACAGCAGACACTGCATACCCCCCTCCTAGATGTCCGAGGGTCCATCATCACTAGCACAACAGCAGACACTGCGCCCCCCCCCCTCCTAGATGTCCGAGGGTACAACATCACCACCACAAAAGCAGAAACTGCATCCCCCCCTCCTTGATGTCCGTGGGTCCATCATCACTAGCACAACAGCAGAAACTGCGCCCCCCCCCCTCCTAGATGTCCGAGGGTCCATCATCACCAGCACAACAGCAGACACTGCACACCCCCCTCCTAGATGTCCGAGGGTCCATCATCACTAGCACAACAGCAGACACTGCACCCCCCCCCCTCCTAGATGTCCGAGGGTCCATCATCACCAGCACAACAGCAGACACTGCACACCCCCCTCCTAGATGTCCGAGGGTCCATCATCACCAGCACAACAGCAGACACTGCACCCCCCCTCCTAGATGTCCGAGGGTCCATCATCACCAGCACAACAGCAGACACTGCACCCCCCCCCTCCTAGATGTCCGAGGGTCCATCATCACTAGCACAACAGCAGACACTGCACACCCCCCTCCTAGATGTCCGAGGGTCCATCATCACTAGCACAACAGCAGACACTGCACCCCCCCCCCCTCCTAGATGTCCGAGGGTCCATCATCACCAGCACAACAGCAGACATTGCACCCCCCCTCCTAGTTGTCCGAGGATCCATCATCACTATCCCAAAAGCAGACACTGCACCCCCCCCCCTAGATGTCCGAGGGTCCATCATCACTATCACAACAGCAGACACTGCACCCCCACCCCCCTAGATGTCCGAGGATCCATCATCACTATCACAACAGCAGACACTGCACCCCCCCCCCCTCCTAGATGTCGCGTGTGGTCGAGAACATTTGTGTTCCGTCGATCATATGCACCTGCGAGAAAATGCACCCCCCCCCCCTAGAATGTGTGTTTCCGTCGATCATATGCACCTGCGCGTGTGGTCGAGAATATGTGTGTTCCGTCGATCATATGCACCTGCGCGTGTGGTCGAGAACATGTGTGTTCCGTCGATCATATGCACCTGCGCGTGTGGTCGAGAACATGTGTGTTCCGTCGATCATATGCACCTGCGCGTGTGGTCGAGAATATGTGTGTTCCGTCGATCATATGCACCTGCGCGTGTGGTCGAGAACATGTGTGTTCCGTCGATCATATGCACCTGCGCGTGTGGTCGAGAATATGTGTGTTCCGTCGATCATATGCACCTGCGCGTGTGGTCGAGAATATGTGTGTTCCGTCGATCATATGCACCTGCGCGTGTGGTCGAGAACATGTGTGTTCCGTCGATCATATGCACCTGCGCGTGTGGTCGAGAACATGTGTGTTCCGTCGATCATATGCACCTGCGCGTGTGGTCGAGAACATGTGTGTTCCGTCGATCATATGCACCTGCGCGTGTGGTCGAGAACATGTGTGTTCCGTCGATCATATGCACCTGCGCGTGTGGTCGAGAACATGTGTGTTCGTCGATCATATGCACCTGCGCGTGTGGTCGAGAACATGTGTGTTCCGTCGATCATATGCACCTGCGCGTGTGGTCGAGAACATGTGTGTTCCGTCGATCATATGCACCTGCGCGTGTGGTCGAGAACATGTGTGTTCCGTCGATCACATGCACCTGCACGTGTGGTGGTGAATACGTGTGCGTGTGTCGTCGACCATATATAACATAATGCTATTGGTGAGTAATGGTAAGGCGGAGTGTGGGAAGGGCATATATGGCTCTGTAGTCCTGAGACAGTTGGGTTGGGTGTTGGAATCTTGCTAAGGGAAGGGGTAGGCACCCCTTAGCACCCACCCTTAGCACACCCTCTTCTCTAATTATACACTCGTCACTCAAATGCCGCTTTATAAATTATGAAGGAAGACAGTTCCTTGACTATTCACAGCTAATAATTCAACCCTCATCCTTCCCCCAAACCTTTACCTATCAACTCCAGTTGTCATGAACCAACACTAATCAGCCGAAATTAATTTTCACTTCGTAAATTAATGGCTGCTTATACTACTTCCGTAGAGGGCTCATCAGAAAAATCTCAAAACCCTTATTCATATAATAAAAATGACTAGTATAAAAACGTTCTACATTCAGTGAAGGGTTTTGTGGAAGTAAATTGGTATTGGTTTGGCGGGCCGGGGCCTCAGGTTCAGCCAAGCACCTCACCTACTCTCTCATCTGCATTTTCCAATCATTTCTTCCTCTTTCATGTGCTGACTTCGTTTTATAGTGAAAGTTTTGTTTCTGAAGTATGACTGAGGGCATAGTGATATTTTCGATGAAAGTATCTTTAATCGGCTAATGGAGCCATTCAGAAAGGATGATGTCCTCGTGCTTGAGCAATTCGGTTAGCGTTAAAACATATTTCGCAACAATTAAACTCTGTATGTCTATCTCTGTCGGTCTGTCCGTCCGCTCTCTCTCTCTCTCTCTCTCTCTCTCTCTCGCTCTCTCTCTCTCTCTCTCTCTCTCTCTATCTCTCTCTCTCTCTCTCTCTCTCTCTCTCTCTCTCTCTCTCTCTCTCTCTCTCTCTCTCTCTCTCTCTCTCTCACTCTCTCTCTCTCCCCCTCACTCTCTCCTCTCTCTCTCTCTCTTTCTCTCTCTCTCTCCCCCTCTCTCTCCCTCTCTAACTTACACTGTATAAAGTAATATTGTGTCGGGGCAACAATGAGCAACTTATCCCCCTTTACAGAGACAATATACCTGAACTCATATTATTTTAGACCGATGTTATGACAAATATTCACTAGTTTTCAAAATGTATCCCCTAAACCCTCTCACCACCATTCACCATTTCAGCCGTTAACGATCTTCATTTTTCTTTTTACATAAAATGCTTATATACTGAGTTTGGTAACGATAAGACAAAAATTGCGACCGCTATTATATATATATATATATATATATATATATATATATATATATATATATGACGGATTCTTCATCTACTATGTATTATCGATGGACATTTGAAGAAAGTATTCGGTGTCATGAGTATATCCTCAATAGCTGATTTCCCTTAAAGGAAATCTGCAAATAATGCTGAATGACGAAGTCGTGGGCACAAGAACATATTTGCATCTATCTCGAATAATAAAGGTCTCTGGAAAACAATATCTGGCATTTTTATTATATTATTATTATGCAAGAGTATTGTTAATATAACAGGAGCAGAAGTGGGATTTTACTGAATGCTGAAAACTGAAAAATGTTAATATTCAAGATACTGAATAATTGCATATAAAAATAATTATAGTGTATTTAATTTGCAATAAGATTTATTCTATACACTTTCTCGATCCGACTTACTGGTTTACTAACCGAGATATAGATATCTCTCTCTCTCTCTCTCTCTATATATATATATATATATATATATATATATATATATATATATATATATATATATATATATAGTTTGAACGGACCTCATTTTCTTCATCCAATAGGTAGGATCGATGGACATTAGAAGAAAAATTTCGAAAATTACTTCATGAGTACGACCTCAGTAGCTGATTTCCCTTAAGGGAAATCTGCGAGAAATTATATTTTGCCATGGCTTTCAGAAAGCTATGGATGCAAGCCACAAAACCACTGAGATTTAGAGTAATTTTACTCATATGGATAATAACAATAAACAAAAGTAATGATGATACGATCCTTAAACTACAACTAAATATTAAATTATGAGTATTATTAAAGCAAATAGAAAGTGAGCAAGTATTCATTATATTCGACATGATAATGACTTACTCAACACTAAAATGCTTACTCTTTTATTCATGGCTTATCCTCAGAAATTAAAATTGCATAAATCATTTAAGCAAAACAATGTTAGTGTCCCCTGTTATGCCTGCTATTTGTTGTTACAAAAAATTTGTTATACATAACAGATAGCAGGACTAATATGTTACACATAACATAGCTATGTACAATTATGAATACTCATGACGCGATTTTTGAAAAAATTCTTCAAATGTTAATCGTTACTACATAGTAGATCACGAAATTAATCTCCGTTCAAAATTTTATATATATACATATTTGACTAATAAAGCTCTAATTTTTGTTTGATCGTTACCAAACTCGATATTTAATCGTTTCATGCAGTAAAATAGACCAAGTTGGTTAATGTCTGAAATCGGACTAGTGGGAGGGGGGGGGGGGTTAAGTGGATGATTTTCGAAAATTCGAAATATCCCTGTTACTGTACGTCGGATCGTAACAGTAACAGAGTACTGGTCGTCGGAAACTTGTATAGAAACATATTTATTGCAAATTAAATGTACTATAAATATTGTTATATACATTTATTCTCTATCTGTAATATTTCCGATATATTTTCATTTTTCATATTTGGCTATTGTCGGTTCTGTTCGTGCGAGTCCGCTGAAAGTTAATTCGGCTGTTTCTGTAACTGTGCAGTTTTCGTGAAATTGGTGTAGAGACTGGTGTTAGCTTCTTCTTTAACATATGCAAAATTTCGTATGTGTGCCCGCAGCGGGTTTAGAAGAAAATATGGGCATTATAGATAATATTTAATTATAATAAATGCCATCCGTGATTATGATTTGAATTATTCACGGTGTGGCAATCAGCAGAGAGGGATTGATTGGCAACTCCTTTTCATTTACTCATTTTAATCCGAATTTCTATTCTACAAGTCCCCTACCTGACCCTTACGGCAAAACCATTACCCCAAACGGGAAGTGTAGTTGTACACATTGTATCCTTGCCAAATAAAAAATACCATCAACATTCAGACTCTAATGATTCCCGAGCCAAGCCGGGTATATATATATATATATATATATATATATATATCTGTTAAAGCATCGAACCATTTTATAGGGCCAATCTTCTTGCAAATTAAATTTAGTATAAATAATGTTATGTACATTTATTCTGTATCTTGAATATTAACCGAGATATGTGCATTTTTATCAAGTGTGGGGATAACGGGCGAGATGAGATCGGCTATTGTCGGTATTGTTCCACGGAAACAGCCGAAAACTAGCTCAGCTCACGTGAAATTGGTTCAGACTCATGTAAGCTTTTACTTTGTGAGATATATGCAAATACGTTCTGTTGGTTGATGACCCCCCCCCCCCTTCTTTAGTTCTTGGGTACTAAAATTTTAGTTATCAAAATATAAATTATCCTGATTCATTATAAATTGCAGTACTAGATATAGTAAATAGTTTGCAATAAAGTTAACATGTATTCTGATTATATCTGCAATTGTTTTTCTTTCCGGTGAAGAATATGTCTATCTATCTGTTCAGTTCTGAGTTGTTAGCAGACCTATTTGTTTATAATTCAGAAGCCGTTTTTGTTGGGATCTTATTAAAATTAACTGAAAGATTTCTCTTTACCGTTTGTATTTACTCACGGTGGTATTGTGTTAGCAGTATGCAGATTTCTCTATTGTAAAACTTCACATGGGAAATCTGCTTAGTTTACGCAGCTCCTGTTTTTATTGAACAGTGCAAAGTGATTGACGTCAAGAATTACCTCTTTTTACTCTTAAAGGCTCAAAAGTTCCCTTTATGTACTAGATATTCAGATTCAACCTCAAACACTGAAACTGGAAATATAATATTGTTGTACATGGTAAAGCCTTGCCAAAAAAGTATCATCTAATTATTTGCGGAGCAAAGCCTTAAGGGAAATCTGCTATTCTCGTAGCACTCATGACGCGAAATTTCTTCATATGTCCATCGATCCTATGCAGGAGGAGACAAAAATGTGGTCCGTTCAAAACTATATATATATATTTGTCTGTTAGCGCTCTAGCGGTCGCAGTTTTTGTTTGATCGTGGCCAAACACGATATTTAAACGTTTTATGTAAAACTAAAGACCATGTTCGTTAATGGCTGAAATCCGTCAAGAGGGGGAGTTTAGGGGGGGGGGTAAATTACGGAAATTCTTAATATCTCTCTAACTATACGTCGGCTCAAGAAATTGTTTAGAGCCAATCTTATTGCAAATTAAATTTACTATAAATATAGTTATTCTTTGTTCTCTATCCCGAATATTAACCGAGATATTTGTAGTAAATAGTTTTCAATAAAATTAATAAGTTATATTCAGATACATTTCATTAATTGTTTTTCTTTCCGGTCTAAAATAATACTATCTATTCGGCGCTGCGATGTTGGCTGCCCTGTTTGTTTACAATTCAGAGGGTTTCCGTTGTATATATTATTAACTTGTAAATTGACTGAAGAATACCATTTGTATTTATTCGCTTAACATACACGGTGTGTAACAACACCGTAGTGTATGTAGATTTATCTATTGTAAACCTTCCCGAGGGAAATCTGCTTAGTTTACGCAGCTCCTGCGTGACCGACTTTTTAGTAATTGTACTAGGCACTGGAGTTGGATATTCGACTTTTCAACATACAAGGATTCTGGCTTTATTAACATACTGGTCGTGTGGCTGCAGACAACGAAATGCCGGTCATGTATTTGAATGATCAAACTGAAGGCACCTTAAAGAAAGCTATAATTATGCTACTCGTACATTTTTAACAGATTTCCCTCAAGGGAAAACAGCTATTGAGGTTATACTCATGATGCGATTTTCGAAAAAATGTCTTCAAAAGTCCATCGATCCTACCTAATAGATGACGAAGGTCCATTCGAAATTGTAAATACATATTTGCATGTTACCGCTCTAGCGGTCGCAATTTCGATTCAATCGTTACCAAACTTTATATTTAGTCGTTTTATGTAAAAAGAAAGATCGAGTCCGTTAATGGCTGAAATCGGACAAGTGGGAGAAGGGTTTAGAGGGGAGAATTTTTGAAAAGTCTTAATATCTCCATTATTGTCCGACGGATCGAAAAATTGTATAGATTCAATCTTAAAGCAAAAGTAATGTTCAATAAATGTTGTTACGTATGCTTTTTAACTATCTCGATTATTGACTGAGATAATCGAATTTATTTAGTTTTGGCCTATTTAATTTTTAGAAGATTTCTCTTAAGGGAAATCACCTCTTGAGGTTGTTCTCATGACGCGATTCTAGGAACATTTCTTCAGAAGTCCATCGATCGACATAGTACGGGTAGATGACGAAAATGAGATCCGTTCAAAATTGTATATCTTTCTATCTATATATTTGTCTGTTACCACTATACCGGTCGCTATTTTTTTTAATAGTTACCAAAGATCAAATTAGTTATTTGCTGAAATTGGACTGGGCGGGGGGGGGGGAGTTTGAGGCGAGGCCTGTAGAGAATTGTCAATATCTCCGTTATTATGCATCGGCCCGAACAATTGTATAAAATCATTCTTATTGCAAATGTAATGCTCTGTAAATGATGTTATTTGCATTTTTTCATTATCTTTAATATTAACCGAGCTATTTGGGTTTTTTAGTTTTGAGCCTTCTGTAAAGCCTCACTCCTACTCATGTCATACTAGCAGTAGCCAGTTATATTACCAAGCACATTATTTGAAGCCTAAATACCCCATATTGTTCTCATTGAACTTTTACGTCTTGAGATAAATGGATATAGGTGACGGACTTAGGATAAAACAGAGAAGAGATTTATGGCGATAAATAGACGGAGAAGGAGATGTCGATGAGGGGAAGATTGGCCAATTATCTGCCGACCATTGAGAACGCTGTGTACCGAGGCAGAGGGAGAGCTAGGGAAAGAGAGGGCAACAGCTGACTACTTCATTATAGCCAAGATTGATCCCAGCCTGGGGGACACTGACTTGTGTTCTCAGCCAAACATACAAGACGACACATAAGCCCTTCTCTCTAAGCACATACCCATCACTTCTCTTCGAAGCAGAAAAAGTCCATCAAGCAGCGCTGCGTAAACTAAGCAGATTTCCCTCGTAAAGCTTAACAATAGATAAATCTACATACTGCTAATACAACACCCCCCTGAATATTATGTGAATAAATACAAACGGTAATAAGAAATCTTTCCCCTGCCGGCGGAAAGCGTCTCAAATCTAAACAAACAGGTCTGCCAACGGCTCGCCGGAAAGAAAAACAAGAACTGAAACATATCAGAATATTATATATTAATTTGATTGAAAACTATTTACCATATCTAGTACTGTAATTTATAATGAGCCAGAATGATTTTTGTCTCAATCAATCAAATTTTAGTAGTCCAAGAATTTAAGACGAGGGAGGGGGGGGGGGTCACAAGAACATATTTGCGTCTATCTCGTATAATAA
>JADPXZ010000009.1:50000-95000 GCA_019009955.1 Riptortus pedestris
CTCGATATTTAGTCGTTTTATGTAAAAAGAAAGATCAAGTTCGTTAACTGCTGAAATCAGACCAGTGGGTGGGGGGGGGGGGTTTAGAGGGAAGGATTTTCGAAAATTCAAAATATCTCCGTTACTATTCGTCGGACCGAACAATTGTACGGAATCAATCTTATTGCAAATTAAATTTACTATAAATATTGTTATATACATTTATTCTCTATCTTGAATATTAACCGAGATATTTGCATTTTTATTAAATCTGGACGGCTAACGGACGAGTGACTTTCCCGTCAAAAGCTAGTTCAGCCGTTTTTTTAACTGCTCGGCTCTCGTGTAATTTCGCTATTGTGTAACTTCACGTGGGAAATCTGCTTAGTTTACGCAGCCCATGCGTAACGGACTTTTTTCTATTTTTTATTATCTGAATATTCTATTTTATTTTTCGTTTAGTATTGTTTCTTTCTTTATCAATTATTTAAACATTTTCATAACTGAAGGTGTGTTTCTTGAAGATGGAATGATCCGTTAAAGCTGTTTTATTAGCAGATTTCCCTTGAGGAAAATTCTATTGAGGTCATGCTCATGACGCGATTTTCGAAAAATTTCGTCAAATGTTTTTGGATAATCGATACCAAACACGGTATTCAGTCGTTTTATGCCTTTTTACCTAAAGGAAGGAAAATGGACTGGGTTGAAGGGGTAGAGATTAGATTGGAGTTTCTAACGTACAAGGAAAACATTAATATTAAAGAAGATGTTTGCCATCTCAAGTTGGTAGCATTAGCCTTCCTAGCACAGCTAGCTGGGATGAACAGCCAGGCTAGTTCTAAGGGCCGTCAGCTCAACATCCACAACATTCTGTAGGTCTCCTTTCTCTTCTCCTTCACCTTTGTTCATCAAAGAATGTCTTTCTTTGTCTAAATATTCTAGTTAAAGTCTTTCAGGTAGTTTTAATGTCCTAGTTGAACTTACTTAATTTCATAAAAAAAAATTGCCTGTTGATGTATGAAAAGTTTTAAGTTCTATTTAGTTCTAACAAAGATAGTATTTATTGTTATATGTTATCAATTTTACCCTTTATCTAAAATATTTTAATTGAGATAAGTAATCATTGTTTTTGTATGTCAACAGGGCACTGATGATGATGCACTGCATCGAAAGAGCTCGTTTTAATAAATTGTTACAGCGGAAGCGTAGCCATTTCTGTCGTCTGGCTAAATATACTATTAAGAACACATCAGAACTTATGAACAAACTCACAGACGTACCATAGCAGAATGAACACGGCTAGTTTCATTTGACATAAAAGACCCATAACCATCTATTTCATAGCTCACAATCACCAGGCAACTCGACTGACTGGAATACGGAATTTACAGAAAACATATATCCACAGACACTGCTATCCAATCACCCAAATCAATAAAAACTCGCTGCATTTCGACACATGCTACACACACTGAAAACACGCTCAAGGGACATAATGACAAAGAGACGAAAACACTTTACCACATAAGATAGAGCAACTGTTGCAAACTAGACCCAATTTACCAACTATTTAAGAAACTGAGTAGTAACACGAAATGCGGCACACACGCCCTCACCTACACATGACCTGTCACATACAAAATTACTAACTTACAACATAAAGTGAAGTTGTGCTTGAAAAAGTGAAGGAGTTTTGTTAGCTAGGGAGCATCGTCACTGGACACAATGATAGTAGAGCTGAAGTCGATAGAAGAATAGCACTTGATGAACAAGCTTTCTAAAGCAAAAGAAGCATTTTAGCTAATGAGCATATAAGCATGGATACAGAAATGGTATGGTATGGAGTGTTCTGCTTTATGGGAGCGAAAGTTGGACTCTCCACAAAAGTGAATACAATAGGTTGGAGGCAATGGAAATGTGGATCTGGCGTAAAATCACTAGAACAAGTTGGACTAAAAAAAAACAAAAAACAGCATTGAAGTTCTAAATGAGGTAAGTGAGAGCAAAAGTCTTATCAAGGCAATGGGAAAAAGGAGAGTGAAACTTCTTAGTCATATCATAAGGCACAACGACTTCATTACAACTATATTTGAAGGTAAGATTCTTAGGCCAAGGAGAAGAGGAAGGCCTAGAAAATCCTATTTTGTAGACATCAAGCACATTATGTGAGTATAGTAATATAAAAAGAGGTAGCTTCCGAAAGAACACAAAGGCTGCAACTACAAGGCGTAGTCAGAAGATGATGATGATGTCTCCATGAGGAAGGACTCTGCACTACTTTGAAAACCAATAACACACTGCGACAAACACTGACAAACAGCATCGAGAATAAACGTACACGCTATGAGCGGAATATACAAGCTGACAGACACCTTCAATAGCACCTATATTGGAAAGATTGGGAGGAGACTAGAAACGCCATACAGGCAACACATAAGCTGATTCAGACTAAACAAACAATGAACTAAGTTCGCCAACCTCTCCAACGATAACTGTCAACGCCCTACAAATATATTCGACAGCATGAAACTCTTTCACAGTCAAACAAAAAGACGTAGGACATACTCGAGAACATGGAGATTTACAAATAACGGACATTGGACAGTGACATTATCAATGAACAGCACATCAGTTTACCTAAACTCCACTATCCAGGGGCGCAAATCCCAAACAATCTTTATATAAATTTACCCTCTATCTTATATATATATATATATATATATATATATATATATATATATATATATCCAAACAGAAAAGACATTAGTATCTTTGGTTTTGTCAACATTTCTGAAAAAAGACGAAATTCTACAATGTAATTGGTAATAGGAAAAAGAGTAATTACCCGTTATAAGAACATTTAGCTGTTTCCCATTACTCATTATCAAATAAAGCAAGTTTTAGTGTGACAGGAATCAAACATCTCTAGGATACATAACTATCATTGAAGCACCGTTAAAATATAATAAGGATAGTGGTATGTTGTGGAAATGGAAAGTAAAGTGTTGGTTGTAATTCTGACCAATCAAAAGCCCGCTGCATGGAACACATTGAATGAATAACTTAATAAAACAGAACATTTACGAAGAGATTTACTTACGTCTGGGTCGACGAGGTTGCCTAGAGCTGAGTTGAGGTTGGCTAAGTTGACTGCGTTCCGGTCGTCATCCATCAAATCATCTGCCAGCATCACAATAATATATATTAATTATTGCTATTCTATTGAAAAAAATAAACGTTAGAAAGAGGATGATTTCTCTTTCAGAAATTAACAGATTGTAATAAAAAACCTAAGTACATTTACTCAGGAATTACGTCTAATTTCTAAAGTTAGTGAGCCTGTTATTGAGAATTAAAGCTAGTAGTGAAAAATCTACAGACCTTTAGGTGGGGGAGCTTGGAATAGGGTGGGAGGAACACTGGGGATTTAGAGATGTGGATAGGGTGGGAGGAACACTGGGGATTTAGAGATGTAGATAGGGTGGAAGGAACACAGGGGATTTAGAGATGTGGATAGGGTGGGAGGAACACTGGGGATTTAGAGATGTGGATAGGGTGGGAGGAACACTGGGGATTTAGAGATGTGGATAGGGTGGGAGGAACACAGGGGATTTAGAGATGTGGATAGGGTGGGAGGAACACTGGGGATTTAGAGATGTGGATAGGGTGGGAGGAACACTGGGGATTTAGAGATGTGGATAGGGTGGGAGGAACACTGGGGATTTAGAGATGTGGATAGGGTGGGAGGAACACTGGGGATTTAGAGATGTGGATAGGGAGGGAGGAACACTGGGGATTTAGAGATGTAGATAGGGTGGAAGGAACACAGGGGATTTAGAGATGTGGATAGGGTGGGAGGAACACTGGGGAATTTAGAGATGTGGATAGGGTGGGAGGAACACTGGGGATTTAGAGATGTGGATAGGGTGGGAGGAACACTGGGGATTTAGAGATGTGGATAGGGTGGAGGAACACTGGGTCTTTAGAGATGTGGATAGGGTGGGAGGAACACTGGGGATTTAGAGATGTGGATAGGGTGGGAGGAACACTGGGGATTTAGAGATGTGGATAGGGTGGGAGGAACACTGGGGATTTAGAGATGTGGATAGGGTGGGAGGAACACTGGGGATTTAGAGATGTGGATAGGGTGGGAGGAACACTGGGGATTTAGAGATGTGGATAGGGTGGGAGGAACACTGGGGATTTAGAGATGTGGATAGGGTGGGAGGAACACTGGGGATTTAGAGATGTGGATAGGGTGGGAGGAACACTGGGGATTTAGAGATGGTGGATAGGGTGGGAGAAGAACACTGGGGATTTGAGATGTAGATAGGGTGGGAGGAAAAGAGGATGAGTTAGAATTCAGTGATAGGGATAAGGGTGGGAGGAAGAGGAGGAGTGGGAATTCAGAGATAGGGATAGGGTGGGAGGAACTGAGGAGGAGTGGAATTCAGAAATAGGGATAGGGTTGGAGGAAGAGGAGGAGTGGGAATTCAGAGATAGGGATAGGGTGGGAGGAAGAGGAGGATTGGTAGTTCCTAGATAGGGATAGGGTGGGTGGAAGAGGAGGAGTGGGAATTCAGAGATAGGGATAGGGTGGGAGGAAGAGGAGGAGTGGGAATTCAGAAATAGGGATAGGGTTGGAGGAAGAGGAGGAGTGGGAATTCAGAGATAGGGATAGGGTGGGAGGAAGAGGAGGAGTGGGAATTCATAGATAGGGATAGGGTGGGAGGAAGAGGAGGAGTGGGAATTCAGAGATAGGGATAGGGTGGGAGGAAGAGGAGGAGTGGGAATTCATAGATAGGGATAGGGTGGGAGGAAGAGGAGGAGTGGGAATTCAGAGATAGGGATAGGGTGAGAGGAAGAGGAGGAGGGGGAATTCAGAGATAGGGATAGGGTTGGAGGAAGAGGAGGAGTGGGAATTCAGAGATAGGGATAGGGTGGGAGGAAGAGGAGGAGTGGGAATTCAGAGATAGGGATAGGGTGGGAGGAAGAGGAGGAGTGGGAATACAGAGATAGGGATAGGGTGGGAGGAAGAGGAGGAGTGGGAATCCAGAGATAGGGATAGGGTGGGAGGAAGAGGAGGAGTGGGAATCCAGAGATAGGGATAGGGTGGGAGGAAGAGGAGGAGTGGGAATCCAGAGATAGGGATAGGGTGGGAGGAAGAGGAGGAGTGGGAATTCAGAGATAGGGATAGGGTGGGAGGAAGAGGAGGAGTGGGAATCCAGAGATAGGGATAGGGTGGGAGGAAGAGGAGGAGTGGGAATTCAGAGATAGGGATAGGGTGGGAGTAAGAGGAGTAGTTAGATATTGGGTGGATATAGCCGTCTGCTAGCCGATGTTGGCATCAGGGGCAGCCAGCTTAGATTTCCTATTTCATTTTCTGCAGAGTCTAGTCCACCTCAGGTTGTTTCTCACTCACGAATCTGCTGTTAAATTATTATTACTATTATTGATCCGTAACTCCTTTATATTTATAAGGGAGCCTTCCTACTGTTATAGTACGCACCTGTCTAAGGCGACAGTTATTGTGTATTAGGCATCCCTTAGTGTATTAAGGGATTCTACTACATTGTTTGTCATTCTGCTTCTTCTTGAATGCCGTTGTTTTTTTTTTATTTATTTATTTTTTTTTTTTTATGAAAACCTGCTGTATGTTTCCCTGGGCTGGAAGTAGGCCTATCGCCTATTACTGTGGGTGGTGTCTGGGCTCATATGTCCATTTTCCTTTAAAAGCACCACTGTCGCTACTTATCATAATTGGTTAGGCAATCGTTCAATAATGCCCTAGCCTTGAGTCGACTTTGATAAGATTATGAATGTACTGGGTGATTTCGGTAAGAGAAAGAATGTACTTGGGGAGAGAGTGGATCGGAGGCTACAGGGATGAGGGGGGGCTCGCTCTGCAGTCCATTGGCAACGAGCCAATCGCACTGACTCTCAATCCATTCTCCCATTCCAATCCACCTACCAATACTACACACACTCTCCCATATTCTATTCAATGAACAGCCAATGACAAGATCCTTACAAATCCTTAACGTGTCTTTTCAGCAAATACATTAAACCGTTATCAGACCAACAGTTTGTCATATCATTGAATGGTGGGTAGTGAGCAGAAGAAGGGAGGAGGGATTGAGCAGCTCTGAGAGGGCAATTCAGATTAGGGATGAATTGTGCTCGTGTAGTAGCATCTTTTTGGATCATTTCCCGTTTTCCATTATACGGGTAAAATCGGACTAGGGGGAGGGGGGGTCAGAGCTGGAGAATTTCGTCGATTCTAATATCTCCATTGTAATGCTTCGGACTGAAACATTATATAGAATTAATCTTATTGAAAATGTAATTTTCTATAAATGCTCTTATATGCATGTTTTTCCTATATTGAATATTAACCCAGATGTTTCCATATTTTTAGTTTTCTGCCTTGAGTAAAGCCCCACTCCTACACATGTCATATTGACTATTAGCTGTTATATCACGAAACACTTCATTCCAAGGTTGAACACTAAATATAGTTTTAATTGAGCTATTACTTTGTGAGGCACATGCAAATACGTCATTTGATGACGTTATGAAGTAAGAATTTTCGTTATTTACTCGAAAATGTTTATTTGATCTATACCATACTCAATATTGAGCCGTTTCAGTCAATACTAAATATCATATTTGTTTATTGGCTGAAATGACACATGGAATAGTGGTGTTTAGAGAGGGCGGATTAGACAATTCAATATCTCCTAATGAGTATGATCATAAAATTTGAGATGAGTCTGACATTGCATTACATAAACTCATCATAAATGACCACATATTTTATATTTTGAATAATGCCAGCACAAAGCACATTAAGATTATTATTTATGAATACTTGAGTGTCTAGTTTTTACCTGTGAAGAAGAGTTTTATCCAATTTGGAGTTAAGTCACCATGTGCTATAATATTTTAGTAGATAACGACGATGGATTTTTATAATAACATTCACAGTTCTTAAAGTCGATACACTAATTAATATTACGGATTAAGTTCGATCATAATTTCCCATTAAATACATTTTTTGGGCATATTTTGATCGGCGGGGGCAAAGTGCAACACCGGCTCAGGCTATAAAAGGGCGACGTCTCAAAGGATTAAGATGAGTCAGATCAGACTTGGGCAATCTGCTAATTTTACGCAGCCCCTGCGTGACAGACTTTCTATAGTTTTTTTTTTGTTTGATTTAATATCATTGGAAAAATTAAATCCTGCAAAATAGCTTAGGAAATGTTCAAGCTGTGGACGATTTCTATGAGAATGTCTCGAGTTGTTCCATTGACGGAGTAGGCTATGGTTCTGAGCTTGAGCATGTTCCTCTCTGACGTTATTCAGGACCAATCTACTTGTGTGTGGCGAGAGATGTGATGGCCGCTCTCCTTCTTCACCAACACTACATTTCATCTCCTTCTTTATAAACACTACCTTTCATATGTAGATTTTCCACTTTCCCAAATCTCACAACAAAAATAATATTGAAAGTCCGTCACGCAGGGGCTTTGTAAACTAAGCAGATTTCCCTCGTGAAGTTTTACAATAGAGAAATCTTGACTTAACGCCACCGTGAGTAAATACAAACGTCAATGAAAAATCTTTCAGTTAATTTTAAGGCGTCTGAATTGTTAACAAATAGGTCTGCCAACCACTCAGAGCTGAACGCAGATATATATCGACATATTCTTCGCCAGAAAGAAAAACAATTACTGATATATATCTGAATATAACACGTTAACTTTATTGCAAACTACTTATTATATCTAGTACTGCAATTTATAATGAATTAGAATAATATATATTATAATATTTCAAATTTTAGTAGTCCAAGAACTAAAGAAAGGGGGGGGGGTGAACAAAACCTATTTGCATTTATCTCACAAAGTAAAAGGTTAAACGAGTCTAAACAATTTCAAGAGAGCCGAACTAATCGGTAATCTTACGACGAGAACCGACCGTATCTCACCCGTAATCCACACACCCTTAATACAAATTCAAATATATCCGTTAATATTCATGATGGAGAATAAAAGTACATAACAATATTTATGGCAAATTTAATTTGCAATAAGATATGGCTATACACTTTTTCGATCCGACGTATAGTAACGAACATATGACGTCTTTTCGAAAATCAGCCCCTCCCACTGGTCCGATTTTAGCCATTAACGAACTTGATCTTTCTTTTCACATAAAACGATTAAATATCGAGTTTGGTAACGATCAAACAAAAATTGCGACCGCTAGAGCGTTAACAGACATATATTTATATATAAATATATATTTGTCGAAAATCGCGTCATGAGTACGACCCATAAAGGAAATCTGCTAATATTAAATTCATCAGAGTTGACTGAAAAGGTTAAATATCGAGTATAGAATAGATCAAATGAACATTTTTGCACAACGAATTCGCATAATAAACATCTTATAAAAATAATATTTGGCATTTAGGCTTAAAATAAGGAGGTTGATGATTTAACGATTTGTTGTCGATATGACATGAGTAGGAGTGGGGTTTACTAAAGGCTGAAAACTAAAAATTCCACATATCTCACAAGGGGAGTGCACGGCCTTCCCTCTACCAATCAGAACAAAAATTTTAGTGTGTAGTACCTAATGACAAACAAATTCTGTTAAAGCGAGAAAACGCACTTCTCACGCGTTCGTCTAAAAAACAATTTAAAGTTTGCCTGACCGTCTTGAGTTGCTCCCAAAACCTTAATTTCAACAAGTCCCCGTGGCTCAGTTGATAGTGCTTTCTTTTCTTTTTTTAACCGGAAATCTAGAGATCTAATCTCGCTGGGAGCGACTATTTTTCGGGGGGGGGGGGGTCATTTGTTTGCTTCTAGGGCGTATATTTAATATTAATAAATAAATAAAAAGTTTTTTTTTTAATTATTGGCATTTAATTTTTAGCGTGTTCCATATATTTAAAGAATGCTTTCTATCAAAAATATAATTGGTATAAGGAAATATTTAATATTATAAAAGAAATATATTATTATTTGAATACATAAGTTTATAACAATTACCAATAATAACACAGATATTTGAATATTATTTTTAAACGGTTTTATTTAACTTTAACCGTTTATTTGTTATTATTTTCGTTTAAAATTAATATAGATATTTAAAATTTTCTAGCTGTAGGCATAAAATTAATCTTTTAACAGTTTTATACTTTAGAGATATACGGGTATTGGCGTTGATCACTGACGTATATTTCTATCATCAAGATAACAATTGTATTGCCGATTACAGAGGTGTTGAAGAATAGAATGAATTTTAATCCGAGATGATATTTTGCGACTCTTTTTAATCAAATAGAAGCAGTTTTAGACGCTTAATGAAACTTTGAACTTGATGATAGAAATATACGTCAGTGATCCAGGTCCGTGTATAATAAAAATATAGCTCTAATGTATAAAACTGTTAAAGAATATTTTTATAACTTGAGCTACAAAATTTTAAATTTAATCATTTACTCAAACTCGATATTTAAATATAAGTTTTATGTAAAAAGAAAGACCAAGTTCCTTGAAGGCTGAAATCTGACTAGTGGGAGGGGGGGGGGTTGATAAAAAATCGAGGATTTCCAAAATTTGAAATAATTTCGTTTTTATACGTAGGATCGAAAAAGTGTATAAAACCAATGTTATTGGAAATTTAATGTTCTTATAATGTTGTAATTTAGGTTTTTTCAGTGTCTTGATTATTACCCGAGATATTTGCAGAAGCCTCCAGTAAACCCCCCACTTCTACTCATTTCATATTAACAATAAGCTTTTATAACATGAACAACTTCATTCAAAGGTTAAATACCAAATACGGTTTCCTGTCTTCTGGGTGTCTGTTAACACTCTAGTGGTCGCCATTTTTGTTTAATCGTTACCAAATTCGGTATTTAATCGTTTTATGTAAAAAGAAATACCAAGTTCGTTAATGGCTGAAATCGGACCAGTGGGAGGTGGGGATTTAAAGTGAGGGAATTTCGACAAATCGAAATATCTCCGTAACTATACGTCAGATCGAAAAATTGTATAGAACCGATCGTATTGTAAATGTAATTCTCAATATATTTTGTTATGTACGTTTTTACTCTATCTAGTTATTAACCGAGATATTTACATTTTTATCAAGTGTTTGCGGATAAGGGACGAGGTGAGATCGGCTGATGTCGGTTCTATTCGTGAGTCTCCGAAAGCTAGTTCGGCCGTTTCCGTAACTGTTCGGCTCTCGTAAACTCGGTTAAAGAGTCGTTGCTACTACTGTTACTAATATGCAGATGTCTCTAATGTATAACTTCACGCGGGAAATCCGCTTAGTTTACGCAGCCCCTGCGTGACGGACTTTTCTTCATATAAATAGACAATATGTGGTGGGATTAGTCCAGAAATGTGTTATACCAGCACTTGGGAAATCTGCTTCATTTAGGCAGCCTCTTCGTTACGGACTTTCAAACATAAACCTGGCTAGTTTATTTGTCTAAGGTGTCAACCAGTAATTGTGGAAATGTATATATAAGTTATGTATTGAAAAATATTCATAGCTTTATTTTTTGTCGGGGGAGGGGGTGGATATTGTTTCCGTTTTCTATAAAATGAAAGAAAATATCAGGACTAGATTGTCCTGGTCTTCCCCCTTCTAAGGAGAAGTTCCCATTTCCCCCTTCAAAAACGTGTGTGCTATTAAGAAGAGCAATGGGCTGGCAAAGGGACTAGACTCCAACAAGCCTTGCTAAGCAGAGGTTACTGGATGACGTGCGGAAGATAGGGCTCTGCCAGTGGAGATGATACTAGTGAGCTATTCATTCTGTGAGATGACTAGAGAGAGGTGAGGAGACTGCTCAGCTGGAGTGTTTAGTGCTAGGCAAGGTACTTATAAGATAAGGTAGGGGTCATTTGGCGAACAGCCAATGAGAATGCAGCAAGGTCTGCTACGTGACTCCGAAGACACTAGTCGGAGCGGACCAGCTGAAATGCGATCAATAGAAGTCTTATTTGATAAATTTGGCGAACACTAATTTATTAAAATGATATGTCAGTAAATCAAATTACTTCAGTTGAAATACTTTCCTTGAAACAAACCACTTACAAATTAGATTACATTGAATACAAATACATAAAGGCTCCTTAAAACTGTGATGTGTTCGTTTAAATTTAAAAATCGTAATTTTTTCCTAGGTAATCAAAACAATACACAGAAAAATGTAACTATAATAAGATGAAATGTTCATGACGTGAAAATAGCGATGACTACTATTATCAAACAAAATAAAGTTGATAACAATGAAACTAATCTTGAAACTGATAAAAATGTAAGTTTGTAAATTATTTCAAACATCAACTTGTCCATTCAGGTTCAATTAAATGAAAAGAAACTTTACGAATATTCTTTTCCTTCATCTAAATATCAGTTTTGCTAATTATATTTCGTTATTATTATTTATAGCATGTATGACCAACCTTTGACACGTTGCGGGAGAAACTTTAGTGTGCAAACACGTTCACGGGCTGCTTTTAAAAGCAGTGCATATTAAAGCAGTGTTCGTAATTTTTAACGATAGATATCAGATATGAAATTATACGACAAAGTAATTATAATACAATTTATTAAAATAACAAGATGAAATGAAAAAAATAGGCACAATATTATAATTAAATCGTAAAATTTGGGATTACTACAAACAACAAAAGTGAAATAACGACAACGAAATCAATGAGCTTGAATTTGGAAAACTAATCCATCGATGTTTGGATCAATTCCACTGATACAAAGACGAAAAGAATTTTCCAAATTATCGTCAGTCATCCTTGTACGATGTTTTGATTTATTAACTTTCATCACAAATCTCTCCACATCTTCCTTATTTGGAGTAAGAAGTGTAATATTTTTGTTTGATTGGGTTTTTCTAAATGTCTCGCGGGCCGGCGGTCCCACATATGATTTTTAGTTTAATAACCCTGAATTTCATTTACTTCTGATGTTGGAGCGTATGTAATGAAACTGCTCTGCCCCATAGAATAAATATCTGTCAAGGATGTATGTATTATCATTGATGATGGAGCATGGGAAAGGAATTTCTATACTACACTATAGGAAACACTGAAAAAAAACAAACAAAAAAGCAGTGTCTGCGTAAACTAAGCAGATTTCCCTCGTGAAGTGTAACAATAGATAAATCTACATACTGGTATCACAACACCACCCTGAATATTAAGGGAATAAATGCAAGCGGCAATAAGAAATCGTTCCCCTCTCGACGGGACGCGTCTGAAATGTAAACAAACAGGTCTGCTAACCTCTCACCGGAAAGAAAAACAAACTATTGAAATATTTCAGAATAAAATATATTAAATTTATTGAAAACTATTTACTACATACTGTTTACTATTTACTATTACTGTAATTTATAATAAATCAATAATTTGCATCTCAATCAATCAAATTATAGTAGTTCAAGAACTTAAGACGGGGAGGGGGGAGGAGATCATCAAAATATATTTGCATCTATATCGAAAATAAAGGTCTCTCGAAAACAATATTTGGTATTTAAATTTAGAATATTGTGGTTTATTATATTACAGATTACCTATCATTGGTAAACATTCTGGATTACAACAATGAAAATAAAGTTAATGATATTTTTTGTTTCTTATCAAAAGTTTGTGAAAGTTAACAATATAGAAGAAAGAATTGTATTATTTTTTTATGGGGGTGCTTATTCAATAATAATCGGCAAATTATTTATTACATGCAGTTATACTTATTATTAGAAGAGTTATACTTATCTTAGATAATAGTCATGTTAATCTGATATGTTAGAAAACTGATCTTTATTTAGACATTAAAAAAGAATGAATTAATCTACATTTACATTAAATTATAACCTATTGAATTCAGTATTATAATCATTTAGATTAATATTAATATTGTATTACGTGCCAATGTATATGCTGTTCAGTTGTAATTCTAGGAATTATTATTATTTTATTTACACATACTTTAAGAAGTATAATATATCAATAACCATAATTGGCCAGACTCTTGGCAACATGTTGTAAACAGATGCCAATAAAATATCTATCTATCTATCTATATAACAGATTATTGTTTATGTAACATGAGTAGGAGTGGGGATTTTCTGAAGGCTGAAAACTGAAAAATGCAAATATATCGGTTAATATTGAAGATTGAGCATAAACGTATATAAGAATATTTATAGTAACTTTTAATTGCAATAAGAATGGTTATATTCAATTTATCGATCCGACTTATAATAATGGAGATATTTCCAATTTTCGAAAATCCTCCCCACTAAACCCCCCCTCCTCTTACAGGTCCCATTTCAGCCGTTAACGACCTTGATCTTTCTTTTTACACGAAACGACTAAATATCGAGTTTGATAACGATTAAACCATAATTACGACCGCTAGAGCCGTAACAGACAAAAATGAATATATATATATATATAAAGTCCGTCACGCAGGGGCTGCGTAAACTAAGCAGATTTCCTATGTGAAGTTTAGCAATAGAGAAATCTGCATACTGGTAACACAACACCACCATAAGTAAATACAAACGGTAATGAGAAATTTTTCAGTTAATTTTAATAAACTCCCAACTGAAACGGCTTCTGAATTGTAAGAATAATTTATATTTAAATAACTCAAATTTTAGTAGTCCAAGAACTAAAGAAGGGGGGGTGGATGAATACCCCCCCCCCTCCCCCCTCTGGTACGATTTCAGCCATTAACGAACTTGATCTGTCTTTTTACATAAAACGGTTAAATATCGAGTTTCCTAACGATCAAACGAAAATTGCGACCGCTAGAGCGTTAACATACAAATATATATATATATATATATATATATATATATATATATATATATATACTAGCTCAGATACCCGGCTTCGCCCTGGAATTCATTTGAGTATCAATATTTCTACGCGAACTACTTGCTTCATTCATTGTTCCCGAAAAAAATGTTTTTAACAAAAGTAATTCTAAATAACACAGTAAACAACTTTTGTTATGAGCACGTTTATCGAAAAACAAATAGACAATGAAATATTGCGAGTTTTTATTTGGGCCCTCCCTCATAACCCCCACTCCCGTTTAGACCTACAAATGTTATTATAGTTTATAATCATGGAAGAATTAATGCTAATTCACATACCGAGTTTTGTTAATTTCGGTTCAATCGTTCAATCAAAATTGTTGGCTCCCGCTTTAGTATTTAGTGTATATCTCGTTTATACTTTGTTTTTCGACAAAATTGAATATAACAAAAGCTGCTTTAAATAACAAAGTAAACAACTTTTGTCATGTGCATATTTGCAAAAAAAAAAAACCAATAGAAAACGAAATATCACTATTTTTAATTTCAGGACTCCCTTACAACCCCCAATATAACAATTGATTATAACAAAAGTTACTTTAAATAACAAAGTAAACAACTTTTGTCATGTGCATATTTGCAAAAAAACCAATAGAAAACGAAATATCACTATTTATAAAAACAGGCCTCCCTTACAACAACCACTCCTGCCCGTCTCTAGAAATGTTAGTATGGCTTATTATAATGAAGATGTTAGTGCTAATACACATACGGAGTTTTATTTAGTTCGGTTGAGTCTTTTGTGCCATATAAAATTGTGTCTCCCACTATAGGTTTAGCGTATATCTCGTTTATAATGCGTTATACGAAAAAAGTGTATGTAACAAAAGTTACTCTAAAAAACAAAATACACTTCCGCTATAGGTTTTAGCGTATATCTCGTTTATAATTCGGTATACGAAAAACGTATATATACCAGCTGAGGAAAGGAAGAGGGAGTGAGAGAGGTTCTAGATTACAGGAAGGTCTCCCCACCCCTCCCCGACGCTCCAGGTTAACCAACAGAACATGGCTAATTCTAACTCTCAATTCCGCTAACATTACTTTATATTCACATTCTATTTTTAATTCTAATTATGTATGTTTAAATACTTTCGTACTCAACTCTCTCTCTCAACAAGTCCTCGTCAGCCATTAGCGGCATCACAGGCTTTCTACCGCCGCTTGAAAAAAAAGTGTATTAATACTGTGTTTCTCACTCAAAATTAGAAAAAAATTAGTGAAAGTGACACATAATATCTTATTTCATTCGGAGAAGTGTTTTTATCTACTTCAAATCAGTCTTTAGGAGATAAGTGTGAAGTTAAAGGAAGCATAGAAGCCAAGAGGATTAGGCAGTGTATTTACCTGCCTGCAGCTAAGTTGAAAATTATTTCAATACCTAAAATCCAATTTATGGGCAATGTTATATATGAGGCAAAATTGAGAAAAGAAATTAAAAAGTATGAATAAACCCCCTAACATTAAATCCCCCAATAAAAAAATATTCAAAAGGGTTTGGAATCAAATGCAAGAACATAGCAATAGTTCAGAAAACGAGATGGATATAAATATTAACAAATTCCTTATAGTTGAGAATGCAGTTGAAGGCGACCTTAAAAAAGTTTCACCCTTCTTAATAGCTAAAACTATTAACAATTATTGTGGGGAACCAAAAAATGTTAAAAAATTAAGAAACGGTACCTTACTGATTGAAACAAAAACCAAAGGGCAATCTGAAAAATTAATAAAATTAACAAATATTGGATCTTCAATTCAAGTTAAAGTCAGACCTCATGAGAAGCTAAATATAAGTAAAGGGGTTATCTATTGTCCTGATTTAGATAATATAGAGGAACAGGAAATTTTGGAAGAATTAGAAAAATATAAAGTAGTAGAAGTTAAAAGAATTATTACAAAAAGATCAGCTCATGAAAATAAAACTCACTTGTATGTGTTAACATTCACACTGCCAAGTCTCCCAGAAACAATCAACATAGGATTTTATAAACTTAGGATAAAATTATATATTCCTAACCCAATAAGATGCAGAAAATGTATGAAATTTGGACATTTTTCTGACAGCTGTCAGAAGGGAGTAATATGTGGCTTCTGTGCAAATCCAATACCCAGATACCCCCTGCAATACTTTTATACCCAAATGTGTGAATTGTGGCGAGGGACACCTCAGCCTTGATATAAAATGCCCTAAATTTATTGACGAGAAAGGAATAAAGTTGATTCAGTTTAGAGACAAGGTTCCATACCATGTAGCTAAAAAACAGTATTTTCAGACGTCCGGCACGCCGATGAGTTATGCTGCAGCTACGAAGAAAAAAAGGAATTGTATTGAAGTAGGCACACAGACTGAAACATTTAATTCACAAATTGGTATCGAGAAGGTTATAAAACCTTCCACAGCAAGCATACAATGCACACGAGGTGATAACACTAATACTACCTCTACCCATCAACTTCCTGCCTCTCCCCCTCCTACCTTATTTTTTTCTTTTTTTTCTTTTTTTTTTTTCTTTTTTGTGGCTCCTGGCACTAGTTGTGTCACTCCCACTTTCTCGTGGTTTGGGGAAAAGGATTACCTTAATTCGACTTTATTACTTAATGGGACATGTTCTTCCATTCCTGTATGAATCTTTTAAATGCATATGTGTTTTCCTGTGTGCTGACCATATCCGCAGGTTCAAGTGAAAAATTATGTACCGCTTTCATTAACTGGATTCTTGCCGAATCATATTTTAGGACAACTAGTGAGAACATGCAACGCTGTTTCCTCGTTCTCTCCGCAGGAACATATTGATTGGAGTGTTTCTCCTTTTATATTTGTGCAAATAACTCGCGAAATTGCCATGTCCAGTCAGCATTTGACAGGACCAGTAGTCAGGAGCCAGCCAGCTGCAAGCAACTCCAGCAGCCACGCTTGGGAAGAAGTACACCTACACATAACCTCCCAGCCTCTTCCCCTCCTACACCTAACCTCCCTGCCTCTCCCCCTCCTAAACCTAACCTTCCTGCCTCTCCCCCTCCTACACCTAACCTCCCTGCCTCTCCCCCTCCTACACCTAACCTTCCTGCCTCTCCCCCTCCTACACCTAACCTTCCTGTCTCTCCCCCTCCTACACCTAACCTTCCTGCCTCTACCCCTCCTACACCTAACCTCCATGCCTCTCCCCTCCTACACTTAACCTCCCTGCCTCTTCCCCTCCTAAACCTAACCTCCCTGCCTCTTCCCCTCCTACACCTAACCTCCCAGCCTCTTCCCCTCCTACACCTAACCTCCCTGCCTCTTCCCCTCCTCCACCTAACCTCCCTGCCTCTCCCCCTCCTACACCTAACCTTCCTGCCTCTTCCCCTCCTACACCTAACCTCCCTGCCTCTTCCCCTCCTACACCTAACCTCCCTGCCTCTACCCCTCCTACACCTAACCTCCCTGCCTCTACCCATCCTACACATAACATCCCTGCCTCTACCCCTCCTACACCTAACCTCCCTGCCTCTCCCCCTCCTACACCTAACCTTCCTGCCTCTCCCCCTCCTACACCTAACCTCCCTGCCTCTCCCCCTCCTACACCTAACCTCCCTGCCTCTCCCCCTCCTACACCTAACCTCCCTGCCTCTCCCCCTCCCACACCGACCCTACCTGCCTCTCCCCCTCCTACACCGAACCTCCCGGCCTCTCCCCCTCCTACACCTACCCTACCTGCCTCTCCCCCTCCTACACCTAACCTACCTGCCTCTTCCCCTCCTACACCTAACCTCCCTGCCTCTTCCCCCTCCTACACCTAACCTCCCTGCCTCTTCCCTCCTTCTCCTAACCTCCCTGCCTCTCCCCCTCCTACACCTAACCTACCTGCCTCTCCCCCTCCTACACCTAACCTTCCTGCCTCTCCCCCTCCTACACCTAACCTCCCTGCCTCTCCCCCTCCTACACCTAACCTCCCTGCCTCTCCCCCTCCTACACCTAACCTACCTGCCTCTTCCCCTCCTACACCAAACCTCCCTGCCTCTCCCCCTCCTACACCTAACCTACCTGCCTCTTCCCCTCCTACACCTAACCTTCCTGCCTCTCCCCCTCCTACACCTAACCTACCTGCCTCTCCCCCTCCTACACCTAACCTTCCTGCCTCTTCCCCTCCTACACCTAACCTGCCTGCCTCTCGCGCGCCTACACCTCAGCTACCGGCCTGTCCCCCTCCTACACCGAACCTCCTGCCTCTCCCCTCCTACACCTAACCTACCTGCCTCTCCCCCTCCTACACCTAACCTCCTGCCTCTTCCCCTCCTACACCTAACCTACCTGCCTCTTCCCCTCCTACACCTAACCTACGTGCCTATTCACCTCCTACACCTAACCTACCTGCCTCTTCCCCGCCTACACCTAACCTACCTGCCTCTTCCCCTCCTACACCTAACCTACCTGCCTCTCCCCCTCCTACACCTAACCTACCTGCCTCTCCCCCTCCTACACCTAACCTACCTGCCTCTCCCCCTCCTACACCTAACCTACCTGCCTCTACCCCTGCTACAACTAAGCTACCTGACTCTTCACGTCCTACACCTATACTTCCTGCCTCTCCCCCTCCTACACCTAACCTACCTGCCTCTCCCCCTCCTACACCTAACCTTCCTGCCTCTCCCCCTCCTACACCTAACCTACCTGCCTCTCCCCCTCCTACACCTAACCTTCCTGCCTCTCCCCCTCCTACACCTAACCTTCCTGCCTCTTCCCCTCCTACACCTAACCTACCTGCCTCTCCCCCTCCTACACCTAACCTCCCTGCCTCTTCCCCTCCTACACCTAACCTTCCTGCCTCTCCCCCTCCTACACCTAACCTACCTGCCTCTCCCCCTCCTACACCTAACCTACCTGCCTCTTCCCCTCCTACACCTAACCTACCTGCCTCTCCCCCTCCTACACCTAACCTACCTGCCTCTTCCCCTCCCTGCCTCTCATCCACCCCCACCTACCACTCCTCCCCCTCATCCACCCCCACCTACCACTCCTCCCCCTCATCCACTCCCACCTACCACTCCTCCCCCGCCACCCCCACCTACCACTCCTCCCCCTCATCCACTCCCCACCTACCACTCCTCCCCCTCATCCACCCCACCTACCACTCCTCTCCCCCTCATCCACCCCCACCTACCACTCCTCCCCCTCATCCACTCCCACCTACCACTCCTCCCCCTCATCTCCCCACCTACCCCCTACCTCCCCCTCATCCACCCACCTACCTCTCCTCCCCCTCATCCACTCCCACCTACCACTCCTCCCCCTCATCCACACCCACCTACCACTCCTCCCCCTCATCCACTCCCACCTACCACTCCTCCCCCTCATCCACCCCCACCTACCACTCCTCCCCCTCATCCACTCCCACCTACCACTCCTCCCCCTCATCCACTCCTCCCCCTCATCCACTCCCTCCTACCACTCCTCCCCCTCATCCACCCCCACCTACCACTCCTCCCGCTCATCCACCCCCACCTACCACTCCTCCCCCTCATCCACTCCCACCTACCACTCCTCCCCCTCATCCACCCCCACCTACCACTCCTCCCCCTCATACACTCCCACCTCACTCTCCTCGCCCTCATCCACTCCCACCTACCACTCCTCCCCCTCATCCACCCCCACCTACCACTCCTCCCCCTCATCCACCCCCACCTACCACTCCTCCCCCTCATCCACCCCCACCTACCACTCCTCCCCCTCCCATCACTCCCTCTCTCTCTACTCCCTCTGCATCCTCTCAATCGAACTCCGAAAACCCCTTGCCTAAACGTAACCCTCCAGCTAGGGGTAAGAAAAAAGCTAACTAAACCTAATGACGGAACACAAAATAAAGAAAATAAGTTGGAACTGTAAATACTGCCCCATTTGCAATATGCCTGCAAGAGAACAAGCTCCCCCCTCATATGAAATTTCTTTAAAATGACATCCTTTAATATTTTACAATGGAACTGCAGAGGAGCAAAGAATAATGCAAACGACCTCAACATTTTCAGAGATGAGTACGGGCCAGACTTCATTTGTCTACAGGAAACAAACCTGAAAGAAGCTGATATCTTCAACTTGAGAGATTATACGATCTGCAGGCTTGACTACACTCTTGGTGCCAAAGCTTGCGACGGAGTGTTGATCGCGGTGGCAAATCACATCCCATTTCAACAAGTTCAAGTTCAAACATCTATCCAAGCGATAGTAATTACGACCCTTACTGATATACCAACTACTATCGTTAATATCTACTTACCATCTGATGAATTAGTAACTGAGGAACAATTACAAATAATCTTACACCAAATCCAAAAACCATTTTTCTTCTTAGGAGATCTTAATGCTCACTCAATTTATTGGGGCTCGAGTAAAAATTGTAAAAGAGGCACGATGCTAGAGAAATTCTTTCACCAAGAGGATTTACATATACTTAATACTGGAGAAGCAACCTTTTTAAGTGACACTCATGGAACATTTTCAGCAATAGATGTCTCCACATGCAGCAACTACTTCATCCAATAGACTAGATGGCAAGTATTACCTGGTCAATATTCAAGTGATCACTTCCCATTATTAATTACTTCTTTCGGAAACATCCCTGCTCAAGAAAGACGAAGAAAGTGGAAAATCCACAAAGCAAATTGGGAATTCTTCCAGCAATCGGCCGAAATAGGTGGACCTTTACCAGATAATCCAGAAGAAGCTTGTGAAATCGTCACCAAATCCATTTACAGCGCGGCCTGCCAAGCCATTCCCAAATCAAGTCAAAATCCCAAACATCGCCCTACCCCTTGGTTCAACGACGAATGTAAACAAGCAATTCGAAACGGACGAAAAGCTTACCGACAGTTTACACGAAGCATGACTCAAGCAAACTTAATTGACTACAAAAGGAAAAAAGCGTTCTGTAGATGGGTTATTAATAAAAGCAAAAAAGAGTCATGGAAAAACTATGTCTCAAATATAACCCAAAACACACCAGCAGTTGAAGTTTGGAGAAAAATCCGAGCAATAAGTGGGAAAAACAAATTCCAACCCATCTTTATCGACATTCAAAATAAACTCTGCTTAGAAAAATCTAAGATTGCAGAAGAGTTTGCAAAGGTCTTCAGCCTAGAAGACTTCCAGTTTGATCAGGAATTCCTACGATACAAAGAAGAGAAAGAAAAGCAAACTCTAGACTTCTCTGACGAAAGCAACGAAACTGCAGACTACAATCGACCATTCACAATGATTGAACTCAGATCTACACTGAACTGCACAAAAGGAAAATTTCCAGGACCTGATGAAATAACGTATGATATGATTAAAGCCTTGTCTGACAAGATGCTGACAAACCTCCTACGCTTGTACAACATAATTTGGAGAAATGGAACTTTGCCTTCTGCTTGGAGAAAATCTATAATCGTACCCATCCCCAAGGCAGGAAAATCTAGCCAGGCTGCTACTAACTATCGGCCTGTATCTCTCACAAATTGTTTATGCAAGATTCTTGAACGCATGATTAACAGACGCCTCACGTGGACACTAGAGCATTTAAGTCTACTAAATAACTGGCAGTGTGGGTTCCGGAAAAAGCGGTCTACAATAGATCACCTGGCCAGATTAGAAGCGGAAATTCTAAATGAATTTGCTAACAAACAGCACGCAATTGGAATATTTTTTGATATTCATAAAGCATTTGACACAGCATGGCGCTTTTATATCTTAAAGCAACTACATAGTTATAGAGGCAACATGCCCATACTCATCCAGGAATCCTAAAGGAAAGGTATTTCCAAGTGGCAGTTGGAAATACACTGTCCAAAGAAAGAACAATGAAATCAGGTGTCCCACAGGGAAGTATTTTGAGTACAAATCTTTTTTTGATTGCAGTGAACGAAATAACGAAATGTCTTACCAACAATGTAAAAGGCTTCCTGTTCGTTGATGACTTTGCCATTATTTGCCGATCGCAAAGCTTGGCATATATCAAAAGACAACTACAAGCTGTGACACTTAGATTAATAGAATGGTCGAAAAAAACAGGTTTTTTGTTTTCCCCCGAAAAAACGAAGTGCATAATATTCTCAAGGCGCAGAAATTTAAATGATTTACCACATCTCTATCTTAAGAACACCCTAATAGAATATGTCAACCATGCTAAATTCCTAGGTATGTCTCTCGACAGCAAACTGACATGGAATGTACATATAGACAAACTCAAAAAACGCGCATCTGAAAGGCTTAAAATTCTTAAAGTACTTGCTAACACATCATGGGGAGCAGATAGGAATACCATGCTAACAATATACAAAGCTCTGGTATTGTCTAAATTGGACTATGGCAGTTTTGTATAAGGCTCAGCAAATTTCAATAAATTATGCAAACTAGATGCAATTCATAATGCTGGGCTACGTTTATCCATAGGAGCCTTCCGCTCTAGCCCAGCAATAAGCTTGTGTGCTGAAACCGGAATCCCACCATTGACATTCAGAAGGCAAAAGCTGGCAGCTAAATACTTATCCAAACTAGTGACACAGAGAGGTCACCCGACATTTCAGAGTATATTCCACCCTCTCTACTCACGGCTATACGACCAAAACCCCACAACACCAAAACCTATTGGAATTAGGCTGAGGAACATAACAGACAAACTATTACAAAACTCAAACAGTCTTGATGAATTCGACCCAACTCCACCTTGGACAATTCAAGAAATATCTATAGATACAGGAATCACCAAACTCATAAACAAATCGTCTCAAGAGATCAACTATTGGAAAATAAAGGAAGCTTTCATTAATAAAATAGAAAAATATCAACACCCGAAGATAATATACACTGATGGTTCGAAAATTACCGAGTCTTCCTCCTGCGCCTACTACGAAGAAAATGCCTGCCAAAAATTCAAACTCAACAAATTAATCAGCATCTATTCCGCCGAACTATTCGCAATTAAATTCGCTCTATATCACTGCATTTGCAACCACTCAACTCAAGAAAAATTCCTGATTTGCACTGACTCGTTGAGTGCCCTATTGAGTATCAAAGATGTATTCACAAACAACCCAATAGTAAAAAAAATACAAAATCAAATACAAATGCTCCGAGAGCTAAAAAGGGCCGTCTACTTCATGTGGATTCCAAGCCACGTGGGAATAGATGGAAACGAAAAAGCAGATTTAGCAGCCAGAGAAGCCCATCAACTCGACTCCATCACCCCAACAACAATTACATCTGCAGAACTCTACCAACCACTCAAAGAAGAAATTAATAAAAGTCCGTCACGCAGGGGCTGCGTAAACTAAGCAGATTTCCCACGTAAAGTTTTACAATAGAGAAATCTGCCTAATAACAACTGTAGTAGTAAGAAACCTCTAAAACTAAAACATTATTTAGGGCGTAATAACCCAGTATTTTCTAGCCCCAAAACACAGTTAACCTAACCTCTAAACGTATTCACGAGGGACGAATAGTTATGGAAACGGCCACCAGAGCTCTCGGCGGAAAGTCCGAACATAGCCTAGGTGACCACACGCAGAATACAAATGCAAATATCTCGGTTAGTATTCAAGATACAGAATAAATGTATAGAACAATATTTATAGTAAATTTAATTTGCAATAAGATTTATTCTATACAATTTTTCGATCCGACGCATAATAACGGAGATATTTTGAATTTTCAAAAATCCCCCTTCTAAACCCCCCCCCCTCCCACTGGTCCGATTTCAGCCATTAACGAACTTGATCTTCCTTTTTACATAAAACGATTAAATTCCGAGTTTGGTAAAGATCAAACAAAAATTGCGACCGCTAGAGCGTTAACAGACAAATATATATATATATATATATATATATATAATTTTGAACGGACCTCATTTTCGTCATCTCCTGGGTAGGATCGATGGACATTTGAAGGCGTTTTTCGAAACTCGCATCATGAGTACGACCTCAATAGCTGATTTCCCCTAAGGGAAATCTGCTAAAAACTGGCAACACATGTGGAATGAAACCCAGAACAATAAATTAAAAACTATTAAAACCACCATCCGTCCATGGAAATATTCGACAAGAGACAACAGAAGAGATGAGGTTGTATTAGGAAGACTCCGAATTGGGCACACACGACTTACGCATGTCTATCTTATGACAAAAGATCAACCCCCGATTTGTGAGAAATGTAACACAGAACTGACTATATATCACATATTAATGGAATGCCATAAGTATACAGATATTAGAAACAAATACAATATTTCCAATAGTATAGAAGTGGCCCTTGGAGATGACCCGAAAGAACTCGATAAATTGTTTAATTTTGTAAAAAAACACGAGTTTATACAAAGAAATTTAAAGTACAATTGCTCGTATCCTCGTTTATATTGTTAAAATGGCGATATGGATGAGGACACCAAAATGTGCATTATAAATATTACAGGGCGATGATAACCTGGTAGTTTTTCGCCCTTAAACCCTATACAACAACAACAACAAATACTTTCGTTTTTTGTGAATTAATTGATTTTTTAAACACATTAAAGGAAAAAATTACTTACTCCCGATTAATTAATGTTCCGGTGAAAGACAGAGGAAGGGGGGGGGGTAATATACTTTGCTCCTCATGAAACAGTTACTTGTTTTTAAAATGCTTCATACAATTGAAAAGTTCTTGTTTATCGCCACAATATATCATGGTGAGGTAAAATTAAATTAAAAGATTGAATGGTACACCATATTCAAACATTGGAATGAATTGCAGGCTACAATATTGATATTTTTATACGACCATGATATATATTAAGTTACTCTAAATACCAATGGAACAGTTTTTGTTATGAGCATGTTTGTTAATATAGCTTATAATTTAGTAGCAGCTGGTGCAAAGTCAGATGATACTGAGTCACGTTCAGTTGACTGCGCCTAACTAAAGTTTTTAGAGTATATGTCGTTTATGCTTCCTTATATGACAAAAGTATATATAAAAAAAGTTACTCTATATAACAAAATAAACAACTCTTATTATGTGCATAATTCCCGAAAATGCAATAGGAAACGAAATATCGCCATTTTTAATTTCAGGCCTCCGTTATAACCCCCACTCCTGATCGTCTCAGAGAATATTAGTATAGCCTAAAGTCTAAGTTGGGCTAGTAGTAATATAAATACCAAGTTTCATAAAATTCGGTTCAGCCGTTTATGCGTGAAAAGGTAACAACAAACAAACAAACATACACGAAAGAAACAAAATGCAGTTATGGTGTCTATGACATGTGAAACGAAAAGTTATCGTGAAATTTCGCGAAAAAAATCAATGTACAGACAGAGGTTACAATTTTATATATATACTAGCTCAGATACCCGGCTTCGCCCGGGAATTGATTTGAGGCTGAATGGTGATGGTATTTTTTTGGCAAGGCTTTACTTTGCACAATATTTTGACATTTACCTGTCCCAGTGTTTATTGTTAATACCCGTTGTTGGCATTTGTTAATAATAAAATTATTTTTTTATGTAAGTTTTCACTCTCCCCAAATTCTCATATTTCCCGTTTCCTGTGCATTATGCATAGATTTCAGTTATTAAGGACAAAATATTAACATAAATTTGAATTAATTTTTCCAGGTGTACCTCACCATGGAAGAATTAATGCTAATTGACATACCGAGTTTTTTTAAGTTCGGTTTAGTCGTTAGCGCCCAATGAAATAGTTGACTCCCACGTTAGTTTATAGTGTATATCTCGTTTATACTTTGTTAAATGACAAAAATGAATATGACAAAAGTTACTCTACATAACAAAATAAACAACATTTGTTTTGTTCATATTTGCCTAAAAACCAATAGGAAACGAAATATCGCTATTTTTAATTTCTGGCTTCCCTTATAACCCCTACTACTGCCCGTCCATAGAAATGTTGGTATGGCTTGTTATAATGAAAGCGTTAGTGCTAATACATATACCGACTTTTATTTATTTCGGTTGGGTCTTTTGTCCCAAATAAAATTGTTCACTTCCGCTATAGGTTTTAGCGTATATCTTGTTTATAATTTGTTATACGAAAAAAATGTATACAATAAAAGTTACTCTAAATAACAAAGTAAACAACTTTTGGTTATGTTCATATTGGCCGAAAAACCAATAGGAAACGAAATATCACTATTTTTAATTTCTGGCTTCCCTTATAACCCCCACTCCTGTTCGTCTCAGAGAATATAAATATAGCCTAAAGTCTAAGTTGGGTTAGTAGTAATATACATACCAAGTTTCATAAAATTCTGTTCGGCCGTTTATGCGTGAAAAGGTAACAAACAAACAGACACCAAAGAAACAAAATGCAGTTATGGTGTCTATGACATGTGAAACGAAAAGTTATCGTGAAATTTCGCGAAAAAAAGCAATGTACAGACAGAGGTTACAATTATATATATATATAATTGAATTTAAACTGAATATTATAGATCAGTATATATGGCCCACTATAATTTATCCACTCCAATGTGCCCCTCTTAAAGACCTAAAGCCATCGTTTCATGTGAAAATAGACAAAGTCATCAGAAGCAGTATAAAAGAAATTCTCTCTCTTCCTTCTGACACTCCTGATATGATGATCTAGGCACCAAGAAACCTGCGAGGTTTGGGCTTGTTCAGGGCTGAAAGGGAAGCATTTCTTCAACATCTCAATATTTGCCTGACCCTCATCAGTGATAATAACGGCTATGTGATGGCTTCAAGAAACATTGAAGAAGAAATAGCCCAATGCTTCATCGGTTTGCATGTAGAAAAAAAAAGCTAAAATTGATGTGAGAAAAATTCGCCAGGAACTCAGGGAAAACTCGTTTATCGAATGGAGTTCCCTCCCATCCACAGGGAAAGGAGTCATCAATTTTAAAGAATGGAAGCCTAGCAACCAATGGGTATCTACGAAGAAGGGCCTTTCCTGTTCAGAGTGGTCGACGGCTATCAAAATGAATGTCAACCTGATACCTGTACACTCAATCCCTGACAGGAACCTAGGATCAACCTCCTGCTGCCGCCATTGCAGTGATATTGAAACCCTACCTCATGTCCTAGGTTCTTGCAAATGGGGAGAGTTGATGCGCAACAGCCGTCACAATAAAATAAGATCAGATATAGCCCAACTAATAAAAATATACCGCAAAGATTGGGAAATCTATGAAGAGGTTGCTTGCAAATCATCTGATGGGTCGCCGAAACGGGCAGATATCGTCATTATCCAAATAGTAGCAAACGAAGGAATCATCCTAGATCCCACAGTAAGGTTCGAAACTAATATCAACCAGTCAAAAGAAATAGACGAGGAAAAGAGGAAGATTTACGAACCTTGCTGTGGGTACTTCAAGGAAAAATACTCAGTTGAAAAATGGAGTGTAAAAGGCTTACTGATCGCTGCAAGAGGTGGAATATCCCAAAGGACAGCCGAAACTCTAAAAGAACTGGGATTATCCACGAACGACCTCCAGAATTTGTCTACAACCATTATTAAGCATTCGGCGAGAATTATAAATTATCATTTGTACAAATAAAGACACGATGCAAAGCTGCACTCCTTTCCACATGGCCCAGCAAAATTTAACAACAAATTTCTTGTTTTAAAAAGAAATATTAAAAAAAAAAAAAAAAAGTGATATTTTTCTTTTAACATTACCCAGTTGGGCCGATTAGGAGGCTATGCCTGAGGGGAACCCTATATATATACAGTTTTAAACGGACCTCATTTTCGTCATCTCTGGGTAGGATCGATGGACTTTAGGATAAAAATGTCGAAAATCGAGTCATGAGTACGACCTCAATAGCTGATTTCCCTATTCCCTATAAACCTGCTAAAATGCTGCCACATTAAAGTTGTATCCCACAAAATTATCTTTGAAACAAGTCTAGAAGAAAGGAATTGATTTGAATATAATAGAAAAAAACATACTTAAAACGAAATAACGCAAAAGTATTCTTGAATAGATCCTAGAAATGTTTACTTCAAAAAACAACGACATTAACAAAAAGAGGTTTTTAGGATTTATTTATTTTAAATTAATTACGTAATAATTATCTGTAAAAGGTAAACATTTTTGTACCGGTATAGTTTCTTGTAAAAAATAAGGTGCGGTTTTTTCCAGGGAACAAACATGGGACCACATATTTTTGATAAAACATTAAATGGTAGTCTTTAACCGCTTCCCAAATGATGAATTTCTAAGTCAAATGCCTTCTAAAACAGAACACAGAAAGTGAAAAACAGAAAGTTAACGAGCATAGGCTAGAAGAGAGAAACAAAAAAATAAAGCTGATTTAATACAACAGAATAAATAGGATTTCTTGAATAAATCCAGAGAAATTACTAAAACGGCTAACTATTTAGTAGAATCGCTGAATGGAGATAGAAAAGCAAAATATAAAGAACCTAGGCAAGAAATAGATGGTAAAGAGAGGTAACTTTAATAAGTACGATCCACTCCTTTACATATTGATCTGGGAAATACTCGACTGTATATTGAGAAAGGAGACCGGCACGCAGCTCCTTCCCTCGACTCAGCATATTTCTCTCCTCTTAGAATGCCACCTCGAATCTCAACCTCAAGTCGCTTCTACCTTTCTACAACAAAAACGAATCCATAATATCCAGAAAAACTTTTAGCACATTTCCCATAAGGGATCCTACCTACTAGATGGCAAAAAGAATGTGTGTGTGTGTGTGTGTGTGTGTGTGTGTATATATATATATATATATATATATATATTTATATGTGTGTGTGTGTGTGTGTGTGTGTGTGTGTGTGTGTGTGTGTGTGTTTGTCTTTCTATGTCTCGCAATTTGTGTTTGATCGTTGTGCAACTTCATTTATGAGAGTTTCATTTAATAATAGAGATCATGCTCGTTAGTGGCTTAAATTGTGTAGCGGTTTTAGGGGGAAGTCGTTTGGGGGGGGGGGGGATCGGGGATGCTTCGGTTTTCAACTAAATGAGTAGACTGGAACAATTTCGCTGGCATCCTTGAATGGTATATAAAGGGAGAGACTATGTATGATCTAGAATCCCCAGATGGAATTGATGAAATAGTAGCCAAGTTCTCCAGGTGCATTACAACTGCGTCGTGGGAGGTTCTTGGTTTGAGAGGATCCAATCCAAGGGTGGTAACGTGGTGGAATGAAGATCTCACTAGAGCTAAGAAGGACCACGCAGGATCTTCCAAAGATCTGCCATACGAACTGAACGTGAGACGTTAAAAGCCCACTACTACCAGTTAAATAATATATTCCGTAAAATGTTCGAGAACTCGAAGAAAAAAGGCTGGGAAAATGTTGTTGAAAGCGAGTAGGCAAGGGACGTACTATGTATAGTAAGACGGTAGTACAAAACATTCCACACAAGGATTTCTACAAGATTGCTCTCACGAATGCCGGCTACACCCAAACCTGTAATAACACCATCACAGAAATCCTAAGAAGAGCTTTCCCTGAAGACAACTCATTGGGCGAAACAGTTGAGCAGCAATTAGCGAGGGGCGAGCAGGATGAGCCATTGCTGACTGGAAATGTTGCGGAATGAGACAGCATAGATATCGACTTAGCCATTGGAAAACTGCAGAATTCAAAGTCACCTGGACCGGATATGATTGAGGCTGCAGTTATAAAGCACGGAGGGAACGCTTTGAGAAGCCGGCTTCAAGAACTCTTTCTTGTCTTCTCACAAGGTGAGATATTTCCCCCGGAAATGGAAAGAAGCCGAAGTGGTTGCAATCCTAAAGACAAGCGAACAGATGGAGTCTAGCCTACGTGCGATAAATCTTCTTCTGCATCTGGGCCATGTATTGGAATGATGTAGTGGCTAGTTTGGAGGACATCAGGGAAAACAATGCATCGCCAGAACAATTTAGTTGCAGATCCGGGGTCTACCACGGAAGCAAATCGAGATATGACTCAAAAAGAACAGGGTTACGACAAGGTATGTTCTGGGAATATTCTTTGATATTGAAGAGGCCTTTGATAAACTATGGTGGCTGTCCATCCTAAGATCACTCCGGAGAAAGCAGTGCCCAGTCTTAATTGATGACTTCGTAATATGACATATTTGCATATGTTTCACAAAGTAATAGTTCAATGAAAACCATTTTTTGTATTTAACCTTGAAATGCAGTGGTTCATGATATAACAGCTTATAGTTAATATCACGTGAGTAGGAGTGGGGGTTTAATAAAAACCGAAAACTATGTAATCCAAAAGTCTCGGTTAATATTCATGATACAGAAAATATGTATAGAACATTATTTGTAGATCAATCAATTTGCAATAAGATTAATTCTATACAATTTTTCGATCCGATATGCAGTAACGGGGTATTTCGAATTTTCGAATTTCCTCCCCCCCCCCCCCATTTGACCCCCTCCAAATGGTCCGATTTTAGCTTTTAACGAACATGATCTTTATTTTTACATAAAACGTTTAAATATCCAGCTACAGCTTTAACAAACAAACATATATATGTATATATATATATATATATATATATATATATATATTGTTTACGGCACTTATGCTAAAGAACAAAATGACGTCACAGTTCTTGCCCAGCTGGCCATCCACGCCGTTGCCTAGCAACCTGTGCCTCGCTGACTACCTCCTTGGTCACAGATAGCCTGGAAGAAAATGGCGACACGAGCATAAGGCCAGAATACAGCATTTCTTTACGAACCCAGAATAATACTCGACATGGAGTAGAAAAGCCACAGAGTAGCTGGGTGTGGCAGGAGGAGATGGCAGCGGGAGCGGCAAGGCATGAGGTACCTCATTTTTAATAACATTATATCCAGAAGAAAAGGAATAAACGAACATCAAGCTCACTCATCATTGACCATTCACAAAATGCAGCTGAATTTCCAGATATTAACGTTCACCGTGGCCCTTCAGGCAATTTAGTTATAATAGAATAAAATGTACTCCTTATAATTAGTTTTTAGATTAGTCACAATGGCCCTTCAGGCAATTCAGTTGTAAATATATAATACATTATGTTATCCTTTGATTACCATCAGTCTTTTCTTTATACAGTCCACAGTTATTAATTCGTTGGCATATCTCCCATAAAGAGAAGCCTCGAATTGCTTTGTTCATATATATATATATATATATATATATATATATATATATATATATATATATATATATATATCGGCTCGTTTAAAACATCCCTCAGTCAAGATCGACGGACATTTATAGATGTATTTTTGAAACTCGCGTAACGAGTACAACATCAACAGCTGATTTTCCTGAAAGAAATCTGCTAAAACAAAAATTAAACGGCTCAATTTGAAGTAAAGGCTTACTGGTATAACTGCTAAGTCAATAATAAACTTAGCCTGCTGGGATGGTCTCGTGATGATCTCATCTCAATATCTGTGGCTTAGAATAGAAATTTAAGACGGAAATGAGATGTTTAATGATTCAGTAACTCAATGTGAAAAACCGGCGAGGAGAATTGGAGCTTTACTCCAGTCCTAAACTAAAAAATTAAATAACTCAATTAATATTCAAGTAAGAGGAGAGATTTATACAACAAGAGTGGTAGTTTCTTCTTTTTTAATCTCCTTGATTATGTAACATTTTCAACTGAACCCTCCTCTTCTTCCTTTCTGGATAAAACAATTAAATAAACATTCTGGATTCTAGAAGGGGCAACTTGGATGAAAATGAACATGATAATATCCTACTGACTTTTTGTTAATGCGTGAAGTAGACAATAATTGAGGTTTATTGAAACCTGAAAATCAAACAAATGCAAATAACACAATCAATATTTCCATAACGAAAAAATTGTATAAAGCAATAATTGCCGTAGACTAAACAATTATGTCGTCTATTTAAAAATGTTTACCGATCTGAGTCATACTTATAAAGATACCTGGGATTTATTATTACCCCCTCCTAGTCCGATGTCAGTGATTAGTGAGGGGGGCGAGGGAGGGGGAGGGAGAGGGTGAGGGAGGGAAGAGAGAGTGGGAGGGAGATGGTGAGGGAGGGAGAGGGTGAGGGAGGGAGAGGGTGAGGGAGGGAGAGGGTGAGGGAGGGAGAGGGAGGGTGAGGGAGAGGGAGTGGGGGAGAGGGAGGGGGAGGGAGAGGGTGAGGGAGGGGGAGGGTGTGGGAGGGGAGAGGGAGAGGGAAAGGGAGAGGGTGAGGGAGGGAGAGGGTGGGGAGAGGGAGAGGGAAGGGAGGGAGGGTGAGGGAGGGGGTGGGGGAGAGGGAGGGGGAGGGAGAGGGTGAGGAGGGAGAGGGAGTGGGAGGGAGAGGGTGAGGGAGGGAGAGGGTGAGGGAGGGAGAGGGTGACGGGAGGGGAGAGGGAGAGGGAAAGGGAGGGAGGGTGAGGGAGGGGGGTGGGGAGAGGGAGGGGGAGGGAGAGGGAGGGGGTGGGGGAGAGGGAGGGAGAGGGAGAGTGAGGGAGACGGTGACGGAGTGGAGAGGGATAGGGAGTGAGAGGGTGACGGAGTGGATAGGTATAGGGTGAGGGAGGGGAGAGGGAGTGGAGGGATACACGAAAATAGAGATTTTCGCTCCACACGATGTAATAGATAACCATAAAGAGGATATAATTTTGGCAATTTGTCTTATACTGAAATTATCGTTTGAACAGGCCCTATCCAGTGTTAAAAAATCAATAATAAATATGAAGCAGACACAGAGATACAGAGGAAACAATAGTCTGGAAACAGTCAGAGCTTAGGCGAGGTCTCAACCATACATTTGGCACCTTCAACTAGTAAAACTTGCCCCCCGAACCTCGGTATAATCAAGAAAGAAAAGGAACAAAAATAAAAAAAAAAATAAAAATAACGTTAAACGGTGGCAGCGACTAACATACACAGGCGGGTCGATCCCAGTATTGGTAAAAGTATGGCTAATCCCAACTAATCGAGAACAGGAACCTACACCGAGGGGAAGAAGAAAAAAAAAAGGAAAAAAAACTGACTTCGCACTATAAGTGGGCTTTTGGGTTGTGATTTGCCTCTGCGCGGGTTTTTATATAATATGGAAATGTCTACAAATGATAATGAGTACATAGCCGCCACCCGGGGCGCCGGGACCCCCCATTTTAGTGGTGATGGAGGGTGGTACAATGCTAACCACGAGACCGCAGAGCACCTTAGCATGAATGAGCAGGAAGTGTTCAGAAAGGCGTCTAGGCTGTCGAGATCGCCTAGTTACTTAGATCAAAACAAGGGACTCAAAGTGTCCACTTCAAAAGACCCCGAAGTAAACCGAGAAATGCTCACCACAGCGGTTGAACAAGAAAACCAGAACAAATCCCCAGCTGCAGCGAAAGGCCAGACGCCACCGTTCTCCTCGCCGTCCATGGAGCATTCGGAGAAGATGGGAGACAGGCAGACGAAGTTCGGAGGAGGGAAGAGGGTGAGGAAAGAAAGTGACGACATCGATGACCAAGAGGGCAAAAGGCTGAGGGAAGAAGACGAGAGAGGATTTAAAAAAATAAGGAGAGAAGCTAACAAAATCCGTAGCGACCTTTCAGCCTTCATCGGAGAACCCAGCAAAAAGATAACAAAGGCAAACCAGGCTCTGATATCGGACAAGGTCGAGAAGCTCGTAGACATGGTGGAGATGCTCGTCGAACAGCTGCTGGTAGGTCACACAGACAGGGAGTATCAGGCGTATGGGGACGCGGCCCACCTTAAGGAAGGGGAAAAAGGAAAACTGGCAAAAGACGTCGCTGGAATAATCATGCCCCAGATCGAAGGAATGATAGAGAGGGCTTGCCATCATGTTATACACCAAGTGTACCAAAACATGAATGCCAGGCAGGTGGGTGGTGCAAAAAGCTCGGCCTATGCTACAAGTCAAGAAACATCGCTCAGAGCATCAGAGCCAGCCGTCATGACAGAGCCAGGCAACCCAGACGACGACGGCAACGCGTGGAGCAAAGTGGTCGGCCGCCGGAAGAAAAAGGCTGAAAAGAAGACGACCACCGTCAGTGAAGCCAGAGGTGAGGTTAAACGGCAGATAGAGGAATCCAGCACAGCCCAGGCAAGCTCAACAGCCACCATCAGGGTCGACCTAAATAGAGCACCAGGAGAACACCAAAGCCCAGGAGATAAGGCCGCGGAATTGGTGGAACTGGTAGAATGCGTAAGCCCAGACACGCTAAGCTCCGACCTGAAGGACATCAGGATAGCTCAAGATGGCACCATGGTTATTAAGGTAGCCAGTAACGAGGCGGCAAAGAGAGTGGCGGACAAGATAAGGGCGAGTGCAAACGGCGAAAAGCTGGCCATAAATGAACTAATAAGAAGGAGGCCCAGGGTCGTTGCAGTCGGAATACTGGTAGCATGGAGCGCCGAAAAGGTTGAAGAAAAGTTCACCGCCTGTGTCAACAAAGGGAGAAAGGAAACTGAGGGAGGAGCGATCCGCGCTCTGTTCAAAAGAGGTCCTCGAAACAGCGCCACTACCCAATGGGTAATGGAAGTCAGCCCAGACGCCAGGAAGACTTTGCTAAACAGTAAAGTAAGGGTGGGGCTTTTAAGCATTGCGTGCTACGACTTCTATGAGCAGCCCAGGTGTTACCGCTGTTAGAAGTTCGGGCACATAGGGAAGAAATGCATAAGTACGAAGGAAACCTGCGCTTGGTGCGGGTCAGATCACGGCGACGGGAATTGTCCAAACAGAAGTAAACCCCCAAAATACACAAACTGTCTGGCAGCAGGAAAGAGGACCGACCACCCAGCCTTCGACAGGAAGTGCCCTTCTTACACGCAGTATATCACAGGCAGAGTGAGGGCCACCGAATATGCCACCAGACAGGAGGTATAGAATGCCCACAATGGAAAGGGACAATGTCCTACTAATCACACAAATTAACCTGAGGAATAGTGGACTCGCTGCGAAGGAGGTATGGCGTGACCTTCAGGGCAAAAACGCGGTCGTAGCCATGCAAGAGCCACCTTTTAGAGCAGGACAACTTTCTTCGCTCCCACGACACTCGACCCACGTAAGCGGGGGAAATGCTAACAACAAGCCGAGAGCTGCTGTCGCATACGTAGGAACTGAATGGAGCACCATAGGACATCACTCGCTGAGCACGCCTTTGGTGGCCGCCATGACAGTCAGCAAAGGCGGAGCGTCTTATCACGTAATCTCAGTGTACATGCCGCCAAGCATCGCCATGGGACCCATCCTTGGTACCATAGAGGCCTTGCTGAACACGTTCAAGAAAAAGAGGGTGGTGATCTGTTCAGATTGCAATGCCTGGAACGTAGAATGGAGCTCTAAATGGACGAACCTGAGAGGAAGAATAATGGCGGACTTCATCACAGAGTGTGGACTCCAGGTGCTTAATGATAGACATTCGCCACCCACGTTCAGGACCACCTTCGGGGAGTCTCATATAGATGTAACTTTGGTCACGCCCGACTTGATCAGCAAGGTCGAAGACTGGAGCATGAACCATAATACCGCCAGCGACCACGCCACCATAAGTCTAAGGCTGAAAACAGAAGGGACGCCGGAGAGGACCAGCTCGGTCAGGAAATTCGCCCTAAAAGTTAATGCATGGGAAAACTATCGAGAAACACTTGCCCATTGCCGCTTCTTGAGTGTGACTCAGCAGGCTTTCCCAATCCATCAAGCCGACGTAGAGTGCCAAGCTGCTGCACTCCAGAACACATTGCTCACTGCGGCGAAAGCGAATTTCAAATTTAAAAATCAGCGGTCTAATAAAAATCCCTGGTGGAATGATGACATTAGCGCAGCTAGAGCCTTAGTTAACAGAACAAGGAAGAACGCCCAGAGATGCGCAGAACCAGAATTACGTCACGCGCTATGGCAGCTATACAAAAAACTTAAAAGTGCATACGCCTGCAAAATACGCAGGGCCAAAAAGGAGTCCTGGCGTTCGTTTGTGGAGGACACCACAGCAAACGGGCCGTGGGGAGTTGCGTACAGGGCAATCAAACACCAGACACCTACGTCCCCCACATTACCCGCCGTTGAAAGTAAAGGACAGTACCCGACAAGCACGCAATCAGCACACAAGTACCTGCTAGAACAGATACTCGGCGAGGACGACCCAACCAAGGACACCGATGCCCAGGCAAGGTTAAGATCCACCATGAGGCTTCCGTTAGGCACCGAGTTCGCTCCAGACTGGGATCGGTTGGATGTCGAAATCGCCGTGGCCAAAATGAGAAAAAAGGGAGCACCTGGTGGGGATGAGATATGCGCTTAGCTGATCCAACAAGCAATGCCCGTGATAGGAGACCAGCTGAGGACTGTAATGAATAACTGCCTGTCAATTGGGTATTTTCCGAAAATATGGAAAATCGCCGCGGTGGTGCTGTTTAAGAAAAGAGGACCCAGGAACCCAGGCTCCGCAAAACGTTACAGGCCAATATGCTTGCTCCCAGTCTTGGGAAAGGTTCTCGAAACGCTGATTAAAAACACTATTTTCTCGCTTTTCGTCAGCAAGCTAAGTGCCAGGCAATACGGAGGCATCCCAGGGCGATCGACGGAAATGGCTATAAGGCGCCTGAAAGAAGACTGCGACGAAGGTAACCCTAAATACGCCATAGCCGTCTTCCTAGACATAGCAGGAGCTTATGATAATGCGTGGTGGCCGCGGATTCTGGCGTCCCTTCAGGAGATGGAGTTGCCGAGCAACATTCACGCCTTAATAAGCAGCTTCCTCGAAGACAGGAAGGCATACATCCGCGACGGGAATGGACTAGGGGCCGCAGTAAATATCACGAAGGGCAGTCCACAAGGAGCAGTTCTGGGACCACTATGCTGGCTAGCCCTGATAGATGATCTCATGCGTACTCTAGCAGCATCGGGCATCAGCGCCACGGCCTACGTCGATGATGTGGCGTACGTGGTACGAAGTAGCTCAAGAGACGGGGTGGTTAGGAAAGCGACGGAGGCGATCAACATCATCACCGACTGGCTGAAGGAGGCGAAGCTAAATATAGCGGCCGAGAAAACGTGTGCCGTAGTGATGAGGGGGCATTTCGATGAACGACACCCTCCCAGGATTCGATTAGGACAGACCGTCGTGAAATTCCCCGAGAGCGTAACGTATCTTGGAGTCAGCATGGGACAGCATTTCAATCCAGAGCCACACGTTGATGCGCTCCAAGGCAAAGTAACCAAGATCATAAACATACTACAGAGTATGTCGAGGGCCACATGGGGACTGGAGTATAAGCCAACAGCTACGATATACAGCGTATGCTATCTCAGCACAGTCCTGTATGCCGTCGCAGCCTTGGGGCCAATGCTCAAGAGGAACCACTACGCATTGCTCCTTAGAGGTCAAAGACAAGTCCTGTTAAGAATTTGCTAGGCTTATAGGACAACCTCATATGAAGCAGTCCAAATTATAGCAGGCACCGCTCCGATTGACCTCGTAATAAGAGCCAAGGTGGCAGAAAGATGCATAATACAAGGATGGCAGCCTCCAACGTCTACACCTCCGGAGCTCATAGAAGCATTGGCCATGGACAGAAATGAACCCAACTTTAGAAAGAGACTAAAAGAAGCATCAAAAAGGTATATCACTAGGGAGTGGGAGAAGCGATGGCGGGACACCATCAAAGGATCCACGACTAAGGCCTTCTTTCCTACAGTCACTTTCAGGATAGAAAGAGAATGGATGTTCACCAACCACTTTATAAGCCAATTCCTGACCGGGCACGGTGATTTTGCTGAGTACCTTCATAAATATAAAAAGAAGCGCAGCCCTAGGTGTGGCTGTGGGGATAGTAACGAATCATCAGAGGGAGAGGGAGAGGGGGAGAGAGAGAGAGAGGGAGAGGGGGAGAGAGAGAGAGAGAGAGAGAGAGAGAGAGAGAGAGAGAGAGAGAGAGAGAGAGAGAGAGAGAGAGAGGGTGAGAGAGAGAGAGAGAGAGAGAGAGAAAGAAAGATAGATAGATAGATAGATAGAGAGAGAGAGAGAGAGAGAGAGAAAGATAGAGAGAGAGAGGGGGGAGGGGAAGAGGGAGGGGGGGGAGAGAGAGAGAGAGAGAGAGAGAGAGAGAGAGAGAGAGAGAGAGAGAGAGAGAGAGAGAGAGAGAGAGAGAGAGAGAGAGAGAGAGAGAGAGAGAGAGAGAGAGAGAGAGAGAGAGAGAGAGAGAGAGAGAGAGAGAGAGAGAGAGTGTGAAAGAGAGAGGAGAGATGAGGAGATAGAGAGAGAGAGAGAGAAAGAGAGAGAGAGAGAGAGAGGAGAGAGAGAGAGAGAGAGAGAGAGAGAGAGAGAGAGAGAGAGAGAGAGAGAGAGAGGAGAGAGAGAGAGAGAGAGAGAGAGAGAGAGAGAGAGAGAGAGAGAGAGAGGAGAGAGAGAGAGAGAGAGAGAGAGAGAGAGAGACAGAGAGAGAGAGAGAGAGAGAGAGAGAGAGAGAGAGAGAGAGAGAGAGAGAGAGAGAGAGAGAGAGAGAGAGAGAGAGAGAGAGAGAGAGAGAGAGAGAGAGAAAGAGAGAGAGAGAGAGAATACAATAGTCGGCTACAGTTTTAGTTTTCAGTGTGTATCTCGTTTATACTTTGTTATTCAACAAAAGAAACAGTATAACGTATGTGAATATTATATGTGAATATAACAAACGTTACTCTAAATTACTCCCACTCCTCCTCCTCCCTAGAAATGTTGGTATCGCTTATTATCACGGTGGAGTTAGTGCTAACACACATACCGAGTTTAGTTAAGTTCGGTTTAATCGTTAGTGCCCAATAAAACTGTCGGCTCCCGCTCTGATTTTTAGTGTAAATCTCGTTATACTTTGTTATACGACAAAAGTAAATATTACAAAAGTAACTCTAAATAACAAAATAAACAACTTTTGTCGTGTGCATATTTGCAGAAAAACCAACAGAAAACCAAGTATCGATATTTTTAATTTCAGGCCTATCTTACAACCCCACTCCTGCCCGTCCCTAGAAATTTTAGTACTGCTTATTATCATGAAGACGTTAGTGCTAACTCACATACCGAGTATTGTTTATTTACGTTGAGCCTTTTGTGCCAAATAAAATTGTTGACCCTTGTTATAGTTTTTAGCGTATAACTATGCTATACTATAGCGTAGTTATACTTCGGTATACGAGGAAAGTGTATATAACAAAAGCTACTCTAAATATCAAATCAAACAACATTTTTTATGTGTACATTTGCCGAAAAAGCAATACGGTAAGAAATATCGATATTTTTACTTTCAGGCCTCACATAGAACCCCCACTCCTGTTCACCTCAGAGAATATTAATATAGCCTAAAGTCTTAGCTGGGTTAGTAGTAATATACATACCAAGTTTCATATAATTCGGTTCAGCCGTTTATGTGTGAAAAGGTAACAAACAAACAGACACCAAAGAAACAAAACACAGTTATAGTGTCTAGGACATGTGAAAAGAAAAGTTATCGTGAAATTTCGCGAAAAAAATCAATGTACAGACAGAGGTTACAATTTTATATATATATATATATATATATATATATATATATATATATATATATATATATGTCTGTTAACACTCCAGCGGTCGCAATTTTATTTAATCGTTACCAAACTCGGTATTTAATCGTTTTATGTAAAAAGAAAGATCAAGTTCGTTAACCACTGAAATTAAACCAGTGGGAGGGAGTTTCGAGGGGTGGGAATTTCGAAAATTTAAAATATCTCCGTTACTATACTTCGGATCTAAAAATCGCATAGATCCAATCATATTGCAATTCAAATGTACTATAAATATTGTTATATACATGCATTCTCTACCTCGAATATTAACCGATGTATTTGCACTTTTATTTAGTGTAACGGACGAGCTATGGTCGCTTCTAGTCGTTCCCGTAACTATTCGGCACTCGTATGGCGATTTCTCTATTTTATAACTTTACGCAGGAAATCTGCTCAGTTTACGCAGGTCTTTTTAATATACCAGTCAGGCGCCCCATTGAGGAGATTATTAAAATGTAAATTGACTGGAAGATTTCTTGCTATCATTTTTATCAATTCGCTTACTAGCGACGGTGGCGTTAAGTGTTACAAGTATGTAGATTTATTTATTGTAAAACTTTGCGTGGGTAAATGCGCTTAGTTTAAGCAGCTGCTGGGTTTGAGTGTTGTGAGATAGTGCGGTGTACGGGTATGATGTATTGTAGGTCGTTGGTAGAATGGAGCAAGTCAAAGAGAGCATGTGGTGTTTGCTCTATCCTCCAGACACCCTTAACCAAATAGCCTTCATATATAATCCCCTCCCTCTCCAACATTTGTCCTCCTTAATTAAACCAGATTCAGCTCTAGTATCATATACTTAACCTTTCCTTTTCATATTTAACATTTTAGACAGATGTTCTATTCATAAAGCACTCGAGCCACCATTTTAGCATTAATCAAATCTCTACACATCCGATCTGCTAGATGAACGAAACAGTCCGTTGTATGTATATGTAAACCTACATACTGCTAACACAACAACACCGTGAATATTAAGTGAATAAATACCAATGTTAATAAGAAATCTTTCCTCTCCTGGCGGTAAGTGTCCCAAATTTAAACAAACAAACAGGTCTGCTAACGGGTCACCGGAAAGAAAAACAACAACTTAAACATATCAGAATATAACACATTAATATTATTGAAAACTATGTACTTCACTGTAGTACTGTAATTATTAATGAATCAGAATAAATTTTATCTCAATCAAACAAATTTTAGAAGTCCAAGAATTTAAGGGGGGGGGGTTCCAAGAAAATATTTGCATCTATCTCGTAATAAAGGTCTCTAAAAACAATATTCGTTATTTATGCTTCGAATAATGTGGTTTATTATATAACAGAGTATTGTTTATGCAAGACCAGTAGAAGTGGGGGTTTGCTGAAGGCTGAAAACTGAAAAATGCAAATATATCGGTTAATATCCAAAATAGAGAAGAAATGTATATAACAATATTTATAACACATTTAATGTCCAATAAAATTCACTCTATACACCTTTTCGATCCGACTTATAGTAACGGAGATATTTCGAATCTTCAAAATTCTCCCCATCTTAACCCCCCGCCCCTCCCCCTTATCCGATTTAAGCCCTTAACGAACGTGATCTTTCTTTTTACATAAAACGATACAATATCGAGTTTGGTAACGATCAAACAAAAATTGCGACCGCTAGAGCGGTAACAAACAAATACATACATATATATATATATATATATATATATATATATATATATATATATATACTAGCTCAGATACCCGGCTTCACCCGGGAATTCATTTGAGGCTGAATGGTGATGGTATTTTTTTGTCAAGGCTTTACTTTGCACACTATTTTGACATTTACCCTTCCCAGTGTTTATACCCGTCGTTGGCATTTGTTAATAATAAAATTAAATTTTAATGTAAGTCTTCACTGTCCTCCAAATTGTCATACTTCCCGTCTCCTGTGCATTATGCATAAATTTCAGTTATTAAGGACAAAATATTAACGTAGATTTGAATTAATTTTTCCAGGTGAGGTACCTGATAGTTCAAAATGGAATGAATTGTTGAGCATATCAATATTTCTATGCAAATTATTTGCTCCACACATTGTTCCTGGAGAAATGTATAAAACAAAAGTTAATCTAAATATCAAAGTAAACAACTTTTGTTATGTGCATGTTTGTCGAAAAACAAATAGACAATGAAATATCGAGAATTGTTATTTCAGGCCATATATCTATATATATATATATATATATAGATATATATATATATATATATATATTTATCTGTTAACGCTCTAGCGGTCGCAATTTTTGTTAGATCGTTACCAAACTCGATATTTAAACGTAACCTCTGTCTGTACATTGATTTTTTTTCGCGAAATTTCACGATAACTTTTCGTTTCATATGTCATAGACACCATAACTGCATTTTGTTTCTTTGGTGTCTGTTTGTTTGTTACCTTTTCACGCATAAACGGCTAAACCGAATTTTATGAAACTTGGTATGTATATTACTACTAACCCAACTTAGACTTTAGGCTATGTCAATATTCTCTGAGACGAACAGGGGGTTATAAGGGAGAGCTGAAATTAAAAATAGCAATATTTCGTTTCCTAATGCATTTTCGGCAAATACGAACATAACAAAAGTTATTTATTTTGTTATTTAGAGTAACTTTTGTTGTATACACTTTTGTCGTATACCTTAGTATAAATGAGTTATACGTTAAAAACTACTGCGGAAGTCAACAATTTTATTTGGCACAAAAAACTTAACCGAACTAAACCAAACTCGGTATGTGAATTAGCACTAACGCCTTCCTTATAATAAGCCATACTATCATTTCTAGGGACGGGCAGGAGTGGGGGTTATAAGGGAGGCCTGAAATTAAAAATAGTGACATTTCGTGACCTATTGGGGTTTCGGCAAATATGCACATAACAAAATTTGTTTATTTTGTTATTTAGAGAAATGTACTCAACAATTCTTTTCAATATGAACTACCAGGTACCTCTCCTGGAAACATTAATTCAAATTATAATATATTATTATAATAATTCGTCCTTAATAATTTAAATCTATGCATAATGCACAGGAAACGGGAAATATGACAATATGGAGGACAGTGAAGTCTTATATAAAAAATTAATTTTTTAAAATGTCAAAATATTGTGCAAAGTAAAGCCTTGCCAAAAAAATACCATCACCATTCAGCCTCAAATGAATTCCCGAGCGAAGCCGGGTATCTGAGCTAGTATATATATATATATATATATATATATATATATATATATATATATATATATATATATATATATATATATAATTGTGCTGATGTTTTCGACCAGGTTGTATTTATATGTGGTGTGTTGTTCTTTTCGGACTATAACCCTAGTCATAGTGCAATAAGAAAGTATACTAGTCTGTAAATATATTTAGTCTTGGTAAGTAACAATAAGGAAAACACACCTTTTTATAACAATGTATAACACCAATGTGCAATATTATAATGTAGTACATGTAATTTTTACAGCCCTGAGGAAGAGAAAATAAAAATTCTCGAAATATTGGCATAAACTAAGATTCATTTCACCAACATTGACCAAAGCTCCGAAAAGAACAACACACCACACACACATATATATATATATATATATATATATATATATATTTGTCTGTTACCGCTCTAGCAGTCGCAATTATTTAATCGTTACCAAACTTGATATTTAGTCGTTTTATGTAAAAAGATAGATCAAGTTCGTTAATGGCTGAAATCGGACCAGTGAGAGGGGGTGGGGGTTAGAGGTGAGGATTTTCGAAAATTCGAAATATCTTCGTTACTATACTGTCGGATGGAAAATTGTATAGAATGAATCTTATTGCAAATTAAATTTACTATAAATATTGTTCTATACTTTTGACATTTCCCCGTCCCAAGGTATGAGGTTTATATACCCGTCTTTGCTATGGATTTGGTAATAATAAAATTAATTATTTATGTAAGACTTCACTGTCTTCCATATTGTCATATTTCCCGTCTCCTGTGCATTTTGCATAGATTTGAATTATTAAGGACAAAGTATTAACATAGATTTGAATTAATTTTTCCAGGTAAGGTACCTGGTAGTTCATATTGGAAAGAATTGTTGAGCATATTAATATTTCTACTCAAATTACTTGCTTCTTTACATCTTTCACGAAAAAATGTATAAAATAAAAGTTACTCTAAATAACAAAGTAAACAACTTTTGTTCTGTGCAAGATTGTTGTAAAACAAATAGACAATGAAATGTAACGAATTTTTTTTTCAGGCCTCCCTTATAACCCCCACTCCCGTTTGAATCTAAAAATTTTAATGTGGCTTATAATCATGGAATAATTAAAGCTAATTGACATGCCGAGTTTTTTTATGTTCGGTTCAATCTTTAGTGAACAATAAAATTGTTGGGTCCCGCTAAAGTTTTAGTGTATATCTCGTTTATACTTTGTTATAAGACAAAACTTTATATAACAAAAGTTACTCTAAATAACAAAATAAACAACGTTTGTTATGTGTATATTTGTAAAAAAACAAATAGAAAACGAAATACCGCTATTTTTAAATTCAGGCCTCTCCTACAACCCCCACTCTTGCCCGTCCCTAGAAATGTTGGTATGGCTCATTATAATGGAGGCATTAGTGCTAATACACATACTGAGTTTTATTTATTTTGGTTGAGTCTTTCGTGTCAAATTAAACTGTTCACTTCCGCTATAGGTATTTGCGTATATCTCGTTTATAAATCGGTATACGAAAAAAATGTATATAACAAAAGTTACTCTAAATAACAAAATAAACAACTTTTGTTATATACGTATTTGCCGAAACCCAATAGGAAACGAAATATCGCTATTTTTAATTTCAGGCCTCCCTTATAACCCCCACTCCTGTTCATCTCAGAGAATTTTAATATAGCCTAAAGTCTAAGTTGGGTTAATAGTAATAGACCAAGTTTCATAAAATTTGGTTCAGCCGTTTATGCGTGAAAAGGTAACAAACAAACAAACAAACAAACAAAACAAACATACACGAAAAGAAACAAAATGCAGTTATGGTGTCTATGACATGTGAAACGAAAAGTTATCGTGAAATTTCGCGAAAAAAATCAATGTACAGACAGAGGTTACAATTATATATATATATATATAAGCAGATTTCCCAAGTGAAGTTTAACAATAGAGAAATCTGCTTACTGGTAACACTTAACGCCACCGTAAGTAAATGAAAACGGTTAGGAGAAATCTTTCACTTAATTTTAATAAGCTCCCAACGGAACAAATTTTAGGAGAGCTGAACAGTTCCAGAAACGGCCGAACTAACATTCGGAGGAGTCTCAGGAACAGAACCTACAATAGCCGATCTCATCTCATCCGTTATCCACACAAACTTAATAAAAATGCAAATATCTCGGTTAATATTCAAGATAGAGAATAAATGTAAATAACAATATTTATAATAAATTTAATTTTCAATAAGATTAGTTCTATAAATTTTTCCAATCCGACGAGTAGTAACGGAGATATTTCGAATTTTCAAAAATCCCCCCTGTTCACCCCCTTTCACTTGTCCGATTTCAGCCATTAA
>JADPXZ010000009.1:97500-151054 GCA_019009955.1 Riptortus pedestris
AGAGGGGGGAAAAGGGGATAGAGGGGAGGGGGCGAGGGAGGGGGGAAGGGAGAGGGGGAGGGGAGGGAGAGAAGGGGGAGGGGGAGGGGGAAGAGAGAGAGGGGGAAGAGGGGGGAGAGGGAGGGGCGTCCTCGGGGGGGCGTGCGGGGTTGGGGGGGGGGGGGTTGGGGGGGGGTTTGGAAAAATTGGTTTCCGCGGGGAAGGAAGGAGGGGGGGAGAGGGGGAGGGGGGAGATTGGAAGGGGGAACGATAAAAGGGGGGGGGTTGGAAATAAATTGACCTAGGCCCAAAATGGTCCCTTTTAATGCTGTGCGAGCAGCCGGGGGTGAACACCCCCCCAAAGCCCCCGCCCCCGTAACATTTTAAACCCAAGTGCCGGTTAAATGTAAAAAAAATTTGTGCGGAGTTTTGGGAAATGGAAGGCTGTCCCTACTAAAAACTGTACTCGAGGCAAAGGGGGCCCTCACCAAAACTGCATGCGGGGTTAAATTAAATTTCCCGGGAAACCCAACCCAATTTTTCATTTTGTGGAAAAATTGTTTGGGAAACCTCAAAAATTTTTTAAATATGATCAAAAAATTTTCCACCCAAAAATCCCCCGGGATTCGTCCAGCCTTTCCCGGAATATACACTTCCGGTTGGCACGTGGGTGGTTTTAAACGTCCAGGAAGATTAACCTGGGGAAAAATGTTGGGGTTTGGTTATAGTTTAAAAAGGAAATGTTTAAGCCCATGGTGTAATACCCAGCTCCATATGAACCCCCTGTACGCCCCCAAAAAACCGAACCCGGACACACGGAACCCAAAAAACCCCTTAATAACCCAAACCCGGTCCCTTTTTTATTAGGATTTAAAAGTTTTAAAATTTAAAACCCGAGGCCGGCATCGTAAATTTTTGGCTAAATTTTCCCCCCCCCTTTTAAATTTTTCGGGGGAAACCCCAAAATAGAGTTTTTCGTAACCACGATTTAATAGAAAAACCAAAAAGGGATATAATTTTGGCAATTTTTCTTATACAAAAATTTATCGTCTAAACCCAACCCCTTTTTTAAAAAATCATAATAAATATGAAAGCTGCCCAAAGGTTACAGGGAAAACAAAAGTCGGGAAAACAGTCAGAGCTTGGGCGAGGTCTCAACCATACTTTTTGGCAGTTAGTAAAACTTCCCCCCGAACCACGGTATAATCAAGAAGGGGAAAAATAAAAATAAAAAATTTAAAAAAAAAAATATTAAACTTTTAAAACTGGCAGTAAACAAATTAAACACAGGCGGGCCCGATCCCGTATTGGTAAAAAGTATGGCTAACCCCCAAACTAATCGAGAATAGGAACCTCCCCGTTTGGGAAAAGGGGGGGAAAAAAAAAAAAAAAAAAAAAAAAAAAAAAAAAAAAACCTTAAAGGGTTTTCGCTTTTATAAAGTGGGTTTTGGGTCGGATTTCCCTTCATGCGGGTTTTTTTTTTTTTTTTTAATATGGAAAAGTTCCCACATGATAATGATTCCCGAGCCGCCCCCCGGGGCGGGGACCCCCCATTTTAGGGGTTAAAATGGAGGGTGGTAAAAAAATTTGTTAAAACGGAAAAACCAAAAAAGCAACCTTACATGAAATGGCAGGAAGTGTTCACGAAGGCTCTAGGCTGTCAAGATCCCCTTATTTAGTAATCAAAAAAAAGGACGCAAAGTGTCCACTTTCAAAAGGGGGCCCCGAAGAAAAAAACCGAGACATTCTAAATATAGGGGTTTTTTGGGAAAAAGGGAAAACCCCAAAACAAATCCCACCCTGCAGCAAAAAGGCCAGACCCCACCTTTCTCCTCGCCGTTAGGGAGAAATTGGGGGAAAAAGATGGGAAAAAACGGGCAGAAAAAGTTGGGAGGGGGGAAAGGGGGGTGGGGAAAAAAAAAAAGGGGACGAAAATCGATGCCCAAAGGAGGGAAAAAGGCTGGGGGAAAAGACGGGGAGAGGGTTTTTAAAAAAAAAAAAGGAGAGAACCCTAACAAAATCCTAGCGATTTTTCCACCCTTCATCGGGAACCCAAAAAAGATAAAAAAGGCAAACCAGGCTTGATAGGGAAAAAGGGTCGAGAAGCTCGTGACCTGGGGGGATTGCTCGTCGAACCTGCTGTAGTGGGGCACCCGACGGGGACATAGGCGTATGGGACGGGGCCAAAACCTTAAAGGAAAGGGGAAAAAAAGGGAAAATGGCAAAAGAAGTCGCTGGAATAATCAGGCCCAGAAAAAGGGGGAAATGATAGAGGGGTTGGGAAACACGTTATTAAAAAAATAACCAAAACATGAATCCAGGCAGGGGGGTTGGTGCAAAAAAGCTCGGCCTATGTTTACAAGTCAAGAAACATCGCTCAGAGCATCAAAACCCAACCGTCATGACAGAGCCGGGAAAACCCCAAAAGACGACGGAAAACGCGGGGAGCAAAGTGGTGGGCCCCCGGGAAAGAAAAAGGCTGAAAAAAGACGACCCCCCTCAGCAAAAGCCAGAGGGAGGTTTTTTAAAAGGCAGATAGGGGAAATTTCCAGCCCCCAAGGCCCCGGGGCAAGTTCAACAGCCACCTTCAGGGTCGCCCTAAATAAGCACCAGGAGAACCCCAAAAAGCCCGGAGGGGAAAAGGGCCCGCGGAATTGGCGGAACTGGTAGAGTGCTTAAGCCCAGACAGAAAAGGCCCCCGCCCTTAAAGGGACAAAAGGGGAAAAGCTAAAGATGGCCCATGGTTTTTAAAGGGGTTTAAGAGAAACGGGGGCCCCGGGCAAAGAGAGTGGCGGACAAGAAAGGGCAGTACAAAGGGCAAAAAAGGGGCCTTAAAGGGAATAATAAAAAGGGGGAAGGCCCAGGGCCCGTCACAGTGGGAAAAATAGGGTATTTATGGAGCCCCCAAAAGGGGGTCAAAGAAAATTCATTTCCCCTTTGTAAAAAGGAAAAAAAGGAAATGAGGGAGGACAAATCCGTGTTTCTGTTAAAAAAGAAGTCCTGGGGAAACAGCGCCACAAACCCAATGGTAAGGGAATTTCACCCCCCAGATGCCAAAAAGACTTTGCTAAACGGTAAAAGTCAGAGTGGGGTTTTTAAAGCATAGGTGGGGCCAGATTTCCCTATGGGGCCCCCCGGTGAACCGGGGCCAGAATTTCGGGCCTTTAGGGAAAAAATTTTCAAAAAGTAGGGAAAGGAAATTCCCGGGGGTTTGGGGGGTTTCAGATACGGCGAGGGGAAAATTGTCCAAACAAAAATTTTTAAACCCCCAAAAATGCACAAAATTTCTGGCAGCGGGGGGGAAAAAAAAGGGAAACCGACCAAACCCAGTTTTAAAAAGGAAAAAGTCCCTTCCTTACCGCATTCATCTGGGCAGAGAAAAGGGCCCACCGAATAGGCACCAGACAGGGGAAATAGAAGGCCCACAATAGAAAGGGACAACGTCCTAGAAAAACACAAATTAAACCCCGGGGAAGGGGAAAGAAGGAATGGCCGCCAAGAGAAAGGAAAGGGAAAAGAAAGGTGCGGATGAAATAGTAGCCCTTACAATAACCCCCCAAACAACAGGGGGCCAACTGGGCAAGGGCCCCCCCCCCCCCCGCGTCACACCAGGGTTTGTCTGGGAAGCCCCCAGGAAAAAGGCCAAAGCACCCCTTTTAGTTTACGTGGGTCCCGCGTTTGGAGAGTTTGTTGGCCATTATAAAGCTTTGCACAAACCTCGTGGAAAGTCATGACCCAAAAGCAGAGGAAAAGATAAATCCCCACAAAAATCTGTTTTCCTTCCGCCGGGGTTAAAGTATGAGCCCCACTTTCCCCATGAAAGGAAAATTCCATCCGGGATTTTTTTGGGGAACCCCGTGGGGGGTTTGACTGTAACGCCTGGAAAAAAAGAGGGGGGACCCGGGGTTTTTTCCCAAATCTCAGAGGACGATAAGGGCCCGGGTTTTAAACCCGGGATTTTGGCCTTTAAAGATTCTGAACGACAGAAACCCCCAAAGCGATTTTTCAGGGGGGGCAGCGGGGGGGGGAAACCCCCATATAGACTTTCCCCGGGTGACTTAAAGCCCTTATCCAACGAGCTTGGGTTTGGGAGGGCGGAACATGGCACGTGAGCAAACCCCGCGCCCCATCATTTTTAGATTGGGGGGCCCAAGTCGGGGAAGGGGGAACCCTTTTGCCCCGGTTCCCCCCCATTTTTTCGCCTTTAAAGGGGATTTTTAAAAAGGGAAAAAATTTTACAAAGAATTTTCAAAAAGGGAAAAAATTAGGAGTGCATTCGGGGGCCCGGGATTTGGGGGAAAACCTTCCAGTCAGCAAGGGGGGGAAAACGGGGGACGTGCAAATGGGTTTGGGTCCAGGACGCATATTGCTCGCAGCAAAAGAACCCTTTTGGGAGTGAAGGGAAAGGTTTAAAACGCCCCCCAAAAACCCCAGGGTGGAAAAAAAATCGATGGAGATGAAAGGGAGGGGGTAAACAAAACCCCCAAGGGGGAACGCACAAAATTCAGCCCGAGGTCTAAGGAGACCCAGGGTTCAAGATTACAAGGGTTTTTAAAGGGGGTTATGCAAAAAAATGGTGCCCGAGCAAAGAAAGGGGGGGGGGGGTTTTGGGGGACGCTTTGTAAGGGACCCCAACTATAAAGGACCCTGGGGCATTGCCTATAGCACGTAAAAGAAGGGGGGAAAAAGGGGATCCCCTGCGTTGCCGGGGATCGCTGAAGGAGGGCAAACCCAAACAATTGCCCCCCTGAACCCAACCCAAAAAACCTTATCAAGGTTTTTGTTCGGAGGGGAACATCCTGCTAGCGGAAAAGGGGAAAGGGGGTTTGGGGCCCCCCCAAACCCCCAAAATTTTTTGGTTGGGGGTTTTGGGCGTGGGGGGGTTTACAAAATGAAAAAAAGGGGCCCCAAAAAAAGGGGGCCGGCCCTTTTTTGCAGCAAGCCTTTCCCCGGGAAGGGAAAAAAATTTTTTTTTCCCCCAAAAAAATTTTTTTAAAAAAAAAACCCCGGGGGAAAAAAAAAAAAAAAACCCCCCGGGGAAAAAACCCAAACCCCCCTGGGAAAAAAAAAACCCCCCCTTTAAAAAAAATTTTTTAAAAAAAAAAAAAAACCCCCCCCCAAAAAAAAAACCCCGGGAAAAAAAAAAACCGGAATTTTAAAAATTAAAAAAAAAGGGGTTTTGGGGGAAAAAAAAAAAATTTTTTTAAAAAGGGGGGAAAAAAAAGGGGGGGGAAAAAAAAAAAGGGGGGGGTTTTTTTTTTTCCCCCCGGGGGGAAAAAGGGCCCCCCGGGGGGGGGGGGGGGGCCCCCTTTTTTTTTAAAAAGGGGGTTCCCCCGGGGGGGCCCCCCCGTGGTCCAAACCCGGGGGTCCCAAGGGGCCCCCCCCAAACCCCGGAAAGGGGAAATTTTGGGGCAAAAATTTTTTGGGGGGGGGCCCAAAAGGGCCCCCAAAAAAAGGGGGGTAAAAAAGGGGGGGGGGGGAAAAAAAGGGGGGCCCCCGAAAACCCCCCAAAAAGGGGACAAAAAAATTAAAGGGCCCAAAAACCCGGGGGGGGATTAAAAATTTTAAAAAGGGGGGGGGGGGAAAAAAAAAAATTTTTCCCCTTAAATTTTTTTTGAACCCAACAAAGCCCAAAAATTTTAAAACCCCCGGGGGTTGGGGGGGAAAATTCCCTTAAAACATTTAAAAATTTTTTTTCCCAAAAAGCCCCGGGGGCCCCCCGGGGGGGGGCAATTAATTTGGGGGTTTGGGTTTTTCCCCAAAAACCCCGGGAAAAAAGGGGGCCCCCAAGGGGGGGCCAATTTTCAACCCCAAAAAAGGCAAAAAAGGGGGGGGAAAAAAGGGGGAAAAGGGTTAAAAAAGGGGGGGGGGGAAAAAACCCCGGAAAAAAAAAAATTTTTTTAAAAAAGGCCCAAAAATTGGGGAAAAAAGGGGGAAAGGGGGGGGCCCCCCCCCCCCCCCAATTTTTTTAAAAAAGAAAAATTTTAAAAAATTTTTCCCCCCAAAAAAAAAATTTCCCTTTTTTTCCCCCAAAAAATTAAAAAAAAAAAAAAAAAAATCAAAAATCAAAAAAAAGGGGAAAAGGAGAAAAATCTAAAAAAAAAAAAAAAAAGAAAAAAAAAGGGGGGGAAAGGGGGGGGGCGGGGGGGGGGGGAGAGGGGAGGGGGGAGGGGGGGGAGAGGAAAAAAGGGGGGGAGAGGGGGGGAAAGGAGGGGAAAGGGGGGAGGGAGTGGGGGGGGGAGGGGGGGGGGGCGGGAGAGGGGGGAAAAAGGGGGGGGGGGGGGGGGGAGAGGGGAAGGGGGGAAAAAAGGGGAAAAAAGGGGGAAGGAAGGGGGGGGGGAAAAAAAAAAAAAGGGGGGGGGAGGGGAAAAGGGGGGGGATGGAAAGGGGGGAGGGGGGGAAGGGAAGGAAAAGGGGGGGAAAAGGGAGGAAAAAAAGGGGGGGGGGAGGGGAAAAAAGGGAGAAGGGGGGGGGAAAAAAAGGGGCGGGGGGAAGGGGGGGGGGGGGGGGGGGAAAAAAGGGGGGGGGGGGGGGAGGGGAAAGGGGGGGGGGGAAGGGGGGGAAGGGGGAAGGGGGGGGGAAGGGGGGGGTTTTTGGGAAGGGGGGGGGGGGGGGGGAAAAAAAAGGGGGGGGGGGGGGAGGGGGGGGAGGGAGGGAAAAAGGGGGGGGGGGGGAAAAGGAAGGGAAAAGGGGGGAGAGGGGAAAGGGGGGGGGGGGGGAAAGAAAAGGGAGGAGGGGGATGGGGAAAAAGGGGGGGAAAAAGGGGGGGGGAAAAAAAAGGGGGGGGGGGGAAAAGGGGGGGGGAAAAGGGGGGGGGGGGAAGGGGGGGGGTTTGGGGGGGAAAAAAAAGGGGGGGGGGGGGGGGAAAAAGGGGGGGAGGGGGGAGGGGGAAAAAGGGAAAAGGGGGGAAAAAGGGGGGGGGGGGGGAGGGGGGGGGGGGGGGAGGGGAGGGGGGGGGGAAAAAAGGGGGGAAAAAAAGGGGGGGGGAAGGGGGGGGGGGGGGAAAGGGGGTGGGGTTGGGGGGGGGGAAGGGGAAAAGGGGGGGGAGGGGGGGGAAAAAAAAAAAAAAAGGAAAAGGAAGGGGGGGGGGGAAAGGAAAGGGGGGGGGGGAAAAAAAGGGGGGGGGGAAAGGGGGGAAAAAAAGGGGGGGTGGGTGAGGGGGGGGGAGGGGGGGGGGGGGGAGGGGGGGGGGGGGGGGGAGGGGGGGGGGGGGGGGGGGGGGGGAAAAGGGGGGGGGGGGGAGAGGGGAGAGGGGGGGAGAAAGGGGGGAAAAAAGAGGGGGGTTGGGGGGGAAAGGGGGGTGGGGGGGAAAAGGGGGGGGGGGAGAGGGGGGGGAGGGGGGGGGAGGGAGGGGGGGTGGAGGTAAAGGGGGGGGGGGATGGGGGGGGGGAAAAGGGGGGGGGGGAAAAAAGGGGGGGGGAAAAAGGGGGGGGGGAAGGGGGGGGGAAAAAAAAAGGGGGTAACCCCCGGGGGGGGGGGGGGGGGGGGTTTTTTTTTTAAAAAAAAATTTTTTGGGGGGGGGGGGGGGGGGGGGGCCCCCCCTTTTTTTTTGGGGGCCCCCCCGGGGTTTTTGGGGGGGCGTTTTTGGGGGGGGGGAGGGGGGGCGAAAAAAAAAAAAAAAGGGGGGGCGGGGGGGGGGGGGGGGGGGTGGGTTTTTGGGGGGGGGGGGGGGGGGGGGGGCCCCCCCCCCAAAAAGGGGGGAAAAAAGGGGGGGGGGGGGGGGGGGGGGGGGGGAGTTTTTTTTTGTTTTTTTTTTTTTTTTTTTTTTTAAAAATTTTTTTTTTTTTTTTTGGGGGGGGGGGGGGGGGTTTTTTTTTTTAATTTTAAAAAAAAGGGGGGGGGGGGGGGGGGGGGGGCCCCCCCTTTTTTTTTTTTTGGGGGGGGGGGGGGAAATTTTTTGGGGGGGGGGGGGTTTTTTTTTTTTGGGGGGGGGTTTTTTTTTAAAAACCCCCCCCTTAAGGGGGGGGGGGGTTTTTTTTTGGGGGGGGGGGGGGAAAAAAAAGGGGGGGGGGTTTTTTTTTTTTGGGGGGGGGGAAAAGGGGGGGGGGGGGGGGGGGAAAGGGGGGGTTTTTTTTTTCCTCTTTTTTTTTTTTGGGGGGGGGGGGGGGGGGTTTTTTTGGGGGGGGGGCCCCCCCCCCCTTTTTTTTTGGGGGGGGGGGGGGAAAAAAAAAAAAAGGGGGGGGGGGGGAAAAAAGGGGGGGGGGGGGGGGGGGGTTTTTCCCTTTTTTTTTGGGTTTTTTTTTTGTTGTGTGGGGGTTTTTTTGTTTTTTTTTTTTAATTTTTTTTTTTTTTAAAAAAAAAAAAATTTTTTTTTTTTTTTTTGTTTTTTTTTTTTTGGGGTTTTTTTTTTTGTGGTTTTTTTGGGAAAAAAAGGGGGGGTTTTTTTGGGGGGGGGGGGGTTTAAAAGGGGGGGGGGTTTTGGGGGGGGGGGGGGTTTTTTTTTTTTTTTTGGTGGTTTTTTTTTTAAATTTTTTTTTTTTGGGGGTTTTTTTTTAAAAAAAAAATTTTGTGGGGTTTTGTTTTTTTTTTTTTTTGTGTTTTTTTGTGGGGGTGTTTTTTTTTTTGTTTTTTTTTTTTTTTTTTTTTTGGGGTTTTTTTTTTTTTTTTAAAATTTTTTTTTTTTGGGGTTTTTTTGGGGGGGTATTTTTTAAAAATTTTTATTTTTTAAATAAATTTTTTTTTTTTTTTTTAAAATTTTTGGGGGGGAAATTTGGGGGAAAAAATTTTTATTATTTAAAAAAAAAATTTTTTTTTTTTTTTTTTTTTTTTTTTTGGGGGTTTTTTTTATTTTTTTGGTTTTGGGGTTTGTTTTTTTTTTTTTTTTTTATTTTTTTTTTTTTTTTTAAAAAAATTGGGGGTTTTTTTAAAATTTTTTTTTTAATTTTTTAAAAAGGGGGGTTTTTTTAAAATTTGGGGGGGAAAAAAAAAGGGGGGGGTGGGGGTTTTTTTTTTTAAAAAAAGGGGGGTTTTTTTTGGGGGTTTTTTTTTAAAATTTTTGGGGGGGGTTTCCCCCAAGGGGGGAAAATTTTTTTTTGGGGGTTTTTTTTCCCCGGGGGGTTTTTTTTTCCCCCCCGGGGGGAAAGGGTTTTTTTAAAAAAAAAAATGGGGGGGGTTTTGGGGGGAAAAATTTTTTTTTTTTTTGGGGGGGGGGGGGGGGGTTATTTTTTTTTTTTTTTTTTTTTTTGGGGGGGGGTTTTTTTTTTAAAAAAAACCCCCCCCCCTTTTTTTTTTGGGGGGGGAAAAAAAAATTTTTGGGGTTCGGGGGGGTTTGGGGGGTTGGGGGCCCCTGGTTTTTTTAAACCCCCCCTTAATTTTTGGGGGGGGGGGGGTTTTTTTTGGGGGGGGGGAAAAAAATTTTTGGGTTTTTTGGGGTTTTTTTTAAATTTTGGGGGGGTTTTTTAAAGGGGGGGGTTTTTTTTGGGGGGGGGGGGGGGGGGTTTTTTTTTTTTTTTTTTTTTTTTTTTTTTTTTTTTTTTTTTTTTTTTTTTTTTTTTTTTTTTTTTTTTTTGGGGGGGTGTGGGTTTTTTTTTGTGGTGTTGTTTTTTTTTTTTTTATTTATTTTTTTTTAATTTTTTTTTTTTTTTTTTTTTTTTTTTTTTTTTTTTTTTTTTTTTTTTTTTTTTTGGGGGGGGGGGGTTTTTTTTTTTTTTGGGGGGGGGGGGTTTTTTTTTTTTTTTTAATTTTTTTTTTTCCCCCTTTTTTTTTTTTTTTTTTTAAAAAAACCCCGGTAAATTTTTTTTTTGGGGGGGGGGGCCCCTTTTTTTTTTTTGGGGGGGGTTTTTTTTGGGGGGGGGGGGGGGGGGGTTTTTCCTTTTGGGGGGTTCTTTTGGGGGTTTTTTTTTTTTTTTTTTTGGGGGGGGGGGGTTTTTTTTGTTTTGTTGGGGGGGGGGTTTGTGGGGGGGGGGGGGTTTTTTTTTTTGGGGGTTTTTTTTTTTGGTTTATTTTTTTTAAAAAAAGGGGGGGGGGTTTTTTTTTTTTTTTTTTTCCCCCTTTTTAAAAATTTTTTTTTTTTTTTTTTTTAAAAAATTTTTTTTTTTTTTTCCCCCCCCTTTTTTTTTTTTTTTTTTTGCTAAAGGGGGGGGGGGGGGGGGAAATTTTTTTAAAAAATTTTTTTTGGGGGGGGTTAATATTTTTTTTTAAAGGGGTTTTTTTCCTCCGGGGGGGGGGGGGGGGGGGGCCCCCCCCCCCCCCCCCTTTTTTTCCCCTTTTTAAAGGGGGGGGCCCCCCCCCCCCTTTTTAAAAAAAACCGGGGGGGGGGGGAAAAAAACCCAAAGGGGGGGTTTTTGGGGGGGGGGAAACCCCTTTGGGAAAAAAAAAAATTTTTTTTTAAAGGGGGTTTTTTGGGGGGGTTTTTGGGGGGGGGGGGGGAAATTTGGGGAAAAAAAGGGGGGGGGGGGGGGGGGGGGGTTTTTTTTTTTTTGGGGGAATTTGGGGGGGGGAAAATTTTTTGGGGGGGGAGGGTTTTTCAATTTTTTGGGAGTTTTTTTTTTGGGGGGGGTTTTTTTTTTTTTTTTTTAAAAAGGGGGGGGGAATTTTTGAGGGGGAAAATTTTTTTTTTTTGGGGGGTTTTTTTTTTAAAAAAAAAAAAATGGGTTTTTAGGGTTTGGGGGGGTTGGGTTTTTTTTTTTTTTTTTTTTTTTGGTTTTTTTTTTGGGGGGGTTTTTTTTTTTTTTCCCCGGGGGGAAAAAAGGGGGGGGGGGGGGGTTTTGGGGAAAGGGAAAAAAAAGGGGGGGGAAACCCGGGGGGGGGGGGGGGGGGGCCCCGGGGAAAAAGGGGGGGGAAAGGGGGGGGGAAAAAAAAAAAAGGGGGGGGTTTTTAAAAAAAGGGGGGGGGGTTTTTTTTTTGGGGGGGGGAAAGGGGGGGGGGGGGGGGGTTTTTTTAAATTTTTTTTAAAAGGTTAAAAAAAATTTAAAAGGGGGGGGGGTTTTTTGGGGAAATGGGGGGAAAAGGGGGGAAAAGGGGGGTTTTTTAATTTTTTTTTTAAAATTTTTTTTTTTTTTTTTTGGGGGGGGGTTTTTTTGGGGGGGTTTTTTTTTTTAAAAAAAGGGGGGGGGGCCCAAAGGGGAAAAAGGGGGGGAAAAAAAAAAAAAAAAGGGCAAAAAATTTTTTGGGGGGGGGGGGGGGAAAAACCCGGGGGGGGGTTTGGGGGGGGAAAATTTTAAAAAAAAAGGGGTTTTAATCCCGGGGGGGGTTTTTTTAAAAAATTTTTTAAAAAGGGGAAAAGGGGGGGGGGGGGGGAAGGGGGGAAAAAAAAACCCGGGGAAAAAAAAAGGGGAAAAAAAATTTTTTAAAAAAATTTTTTAAAAAAGGGGGGGGTTTTTTTGGGGGGGGGAAGGAAAAGGGGGGGGGGGGGGGAAAAAGGGGGGGGAAAAAAAAAAAAATTTTTTGGGGGGGGGGGGGGGGAAAAGGGAAAGGGGGGGGAAAAAAATTTCCCCCAAAAAAGGGGGGGGGAAAAAAAAGGGGGAAAAGGGGGTTTAAAAAAAAAAATTTTTTTTTTGGGGGGGGGAAAAGGGGGGGGGGGAAAAAAAAAAAAGGGGGGGGGGAAAAAATTAAAAAAAGGGGGGGGGGTTTTTTTTTTTAAAAAAAGGGGGAAAATTTTTTTTAAAAAAAAAAGGGGGGGGAAAAGGGAAAATTTTTTTAAAAAGGGGGGGGGAAAAAAAAAAGGGGAAAAGGGGAAAAAAAGGGGGGGGGGGGGGGAAAAAAGGGGGGGGGTTTGGGGGGGGGTTTTGGGGGGGGGGGGTTTTAAAAAAGGGGGGGGTTTTTTTTTTAAAAAAAAAAAAAAAAGGGGGGGGGGGGGGGGGGAAAAATTTTTGGGGGGGGGGGCCCGGGGGGGGTTTTTTCCCCCAGGGGGGGGGGGGGAAAAAAAAAAGGGGGGGGGGGGGAAGGGGGGTTTTGGGAAAAGGGAAAAGGGGGGGGGGAAATTTTGGGGGGGGGGGGGGGGGGAAAAAAAGGGGGGGGGGGGGGGGGGGGAAAAAAAAAATTTGGGGGGTTTTTAAAAAAAGGGGGAAGGGGGGTTTTTTTTTGGGGGGGGGGAAGGGGGGGGGGAAACCCCCCCCGGGGGGGGGGGGAAAAAAAATTAGGGTTTTTTTTTTAAAAAAAAAGGGGGGGGGGGTTTAAAAAAAGGGGGGGGGGGGGGGGTTAAAAAAAAAAAAAAAAAAATTTAAAAAGGGGGGAAAATTTTTTTGGGGGGGAAAAAAGGGGGGGGGGTTTTTTAAAATTTTTGGGGGGGGGGGGGTTTTTTTTGGGGGGGGTTTTTTTTTAAAAAAATTTTTGGGGGGGAAAATTTTTTTTTGGTTTTTTAAAATTTAAAAAAAGGGGGGGGGAAAAATTTTGGGGGGGGGGGGGGGGGGGGGGGAAAGGGGAAAAAGGGGGGGGGAAAAATTTTTTTTTTTGGGGGAAAAAAAGGGGGAAAAAAAGAAAAAAAAAAGTTGGGGGGGAAAAAAAAAAAAAAGGGGGGGGGAAAAATTTTTTGGGGGGGGGGGAAAAAAAAAACAAAAGGGGGGGTTTTTTTTTGGGGGGGGAAAAGGGGGGGGGGGGGGAAAAAAAAAAAGGGGGGGGGGAAGGGGGGGAAAAAAAGGGGGAAAAAAAAAAAAGGGGGGGGTTTTTAAAAAACCCGGGGGGGGGAAAAAAAAAGGGGGGGGGGGAAAAAAGGGGGAAAAAGGGGGGGGGAAAAAAAAGGGGGGGGGGGGAAAATTTTTGGGGTTAAAATTTTAAAAAAAAAAACCCGGGGGGGGAAAAAAGGGGGAAAAAAAAAGGGGGGGGGGGGGTCCAGGGGGGGGGGGTTTTTGGGGGGGGAAAAAAAGGGGAAAAAGGGGGGAAAAAAAAAAAAAAAAGGGGGGGGGGGGGGTTTTGGGGGGTTAAAAAGGGGGGGGGGGGAAAAAAAAAGGGGGGGGGGGGGGGGGAAAGGGGGGGCCCAAAGGGGGGGTTTTGAAAAAATTTTTTTGGGGGGGAAAGGGGGGGGAAAAAAGGAAAAAAAAAAATTTTTAAAAAAAGGGGGGGGGGAGGGGGGTTTTGGGGGGGGGGGGTGTTTTTGGGGGGGGAAAAAAAAAAAAGGGGAAAATTTTTAAAAAAAAAAAAGGTTTTAAATTTTTTTTTTTTGTTTGGGGGGGGGGGAGGGAGGGGAAGGGGGGAAGGGGGGGGGGGGGAAAAAAAAAAAGGGGGGGAAAAAAAAAAAAAATTTTTTTTATTTGGGGGGGGGAAAGGGGGGGAAAAAAAATAAAAAAAAGGGGGGGGGGGGGGGAAAAAAAAAAAAAGGGGGGAAAAAGGGCCCTTCTTGGGGGGGGAAAAAAAAAAGTTGGGCCCCGGGGGTTTTTTTTTATTAAAAAATTTTTTGATTTAAAAAAAAAATTTTTTTTAAAAAAATTAATAAAAAATTTTTTTTTAAAAAATATAAAATTTTTTTTTTTTTTTGGGGGAAAAAAATTTTTTTGGGGGTTTTTTCCCTTTTAAAAGGGAAAAAATTTTTGGGGGGGTTTTTTTTTCAAAACGGGTTTTTTTTTTTCCCCCCCCTTAAAAAAAAAAAAATTTTTTTTCCTTTTTAATATAAAAATTTTTTTTTTGGAAAATTGGGTTTTGGGGGTTTTTTTTTAAAATTTAAAAAAGGGGGGGGGTTTTTTTTTTTTAAAAAAAATTTTTAAAATTTTTTTAAACCCAAAAAAACCTTAAAATTTTTTTTTTTTTTAAAAAATTTTTTTAAAAAAGGGGTTTTTTTTTTAAAAAAAAAATTTGGTTTTTTTTTTTTTTTAAAAAAAAAAAAAATTAAAATTTTTCCCAAAAAAAAAAATTTTTCCCCAAATTTTTCCCCGTTTGGGGCCCCAAAAAAAAAAATTTTTTAAAAAAAAAATTAGAAATTTTTTTTAAATTTTTTTTTTTTTTAAAAAATTTTTTTTCCCCCCCCAAAAACCCCTTTTTTCAACTTTTTGGGGGGAAAAAAATTTTTTTATAAAAAATTAAAATTTTTTTTTTTTAAAATTTAAATTTTTGATTTTTATTTTTTTTTTTTTTAAAAATTTAAAAAAACCCCCCCCCCCCCAATTTTGGTTTTTTTTAAAAAAAAATTTTTAAAAAAAGGTTTTTTTAAACCAAAATTTTTTGGGGGTTTTTTTTTTTAAAAATTTTAAAAAAAATTTTTTTAATTTTTTTTTTTTAAAAAAATTTTTTTTTTTAAAAAAAAAAATTTTTTTTTTTTTTTTTTTTTGAACTTTGGGGGGAAATTTTTTTTTTTTTTTGGGGGTTTTTTTTAAAAAGGGAAATTTGGGGGTTAAAAAGGTTGTTTTAAAAGGGTTTTTTTTTTTTTGGGGGGTTTTTTTTAAAAAATTTTTCCGGGGGTTTTTTTGGGGAAAAAAAATTGGGGGGTTTTTTTTTTTTAAATTGTTGCATTTCAGCAGATTTCCGTTAAGGTAAATCAGCTATTGAGGTCGTACTCAATGACGCGATTTTAGAAAAATTTCTTCAAATGTCCACCAATGCTAACCAGGAGATGACTTGTATAGAACCAATCCGTTTGCAAATTAAATTTACTATAAATATTGTTATATACATTTATTCTCTATCTTGAATAAATAAACAACCAAGCAGATTTCCCACGTGTGCCACGTATTTGCATTTGTCTCAAAAAGTAAAATTTCAATGAGAACAATACTTGGTATTTATGCTTCAAATAATGTGTTTCAAGATATAACAGCTTATTGATAATATGACGTGAGTAGGAGGGAGTGGGGGGGGGGGTGTTTACTAAAGGGCGACAACTATAAAATGCAAATACTCCGGGTAATAATCAAGATAGTTTAAATACATTTATAACAAGTTTTATAGAACATTACATTTGCAATAAGAATGGTTCTATAGAATTTTTCAATCCGACGCATAATAACGGAGATAATAAGAATTTTCGAAAATCCGCCCCTCTCAACCCCCCCCCCCCAAACCCCCCCTCTCAACCCCTGCCCCTCTCAACCCCTGCCCCTCTCAACCCCTGCCCCTCTCAACCCCTGCCCCTCTCAACCCCCCCCTCTCAACCCCTGCCCCTCTCAACCCCCCCCTCTCAACCCCTGCCCCTCTCAACCCCCCCTCTAATCATGCCGACCTGCCCACCCTCTATTCCAATCAAATTCCACACCCCCCCCATCTCAATCACCAATACCGCCCCCACTCTCAAATACCCCCCCTCGGCCTCAATCCCCTCCCCCCCACACCAATGACCATAACCCCCCAGTCCCTCTCAAACTCCCCATCAAGTCCCGACTTTTCACACCTCCCTCTCGCTCTCAAATTAACCCCCAGTTCCCTCTCAATCCCCCCTCAACAAAATCCCTTCCCTCGGCACAACACCTACACCCTTTCCCCTGCCCTCCTCAAAGCAAAATCCCCCCCAACACCTACTCAACCACAAGCCAAAATCGCCCTCCCAACCTCCCCTCCTCCCCTCACCCCCCCCCATCAACCTCCTGGCCGCCTCTCAACACGCTCCCCCCCCTTCTCAACCCGCCTGCCCCTCCTTCAACCCCAGCCCCCTCACAACTTCAACCCCCCGACTGCCCCCTCACACGAACCCCCTGCCACCTCCTCAACCCCTGCCTCCCTCACCATCAACCCACCTCATTGCCACCCGACCCACACAACCCCACGAGTCCCACCCTCTCAACCCCACCCCTATTCAACCCCGTGCCCCCTCTCAAAGGGGCAACCCCCCCCGATCCCCCCCCCCCTCTTCCTTCTCCCTGCCCTCCTACAACCCCCACCCCCTCCTCATCAACCGCCCTTCCCCCCTCTCAACCCCCCCTCAAATCAATGCTCTTGCTCAAGGCCAAGAAAAACTTATAAAATTGCAAATATATTAGTTTAATAATTAACGTTGAACCTTAAATTTTTTTACATACATATAAACGTTTAAAATATCGAGTTTGGTTTCGCGATTAAACAAAATTGCCGCCGCCTAGAGCGTTATCGAGACAATCAAATATCCTCTGGTCCTCAGTCTCTCTATCCTCTCAGCCTCTCTTCACATCCTCCACCTCTCTCTCTCCTCTATAAATATATATATATATTATTATATTATATAATATAATATATATAATAATGTTCATAACAATGGACACTCAAATTCTTCTTCATTTCCTGGGTAGGATCGATGGACATTTGAGGAAATTTTGGCATGACTACAACCTCAAAAGCTGATTTCTCTTAAGGGAAATCTGCTAATTAAAATAAAACAATTCTGAATTTGCACAACATGATGATAATGCACTTTAAATTATAGCTAAATATTAAATTACACTTCTTCTTCTTATTTTGGACCAAATGTTTTTTACATATTCTTCATATTTTCTTGGCCAAGAAAATATGAAGAATATATAAAATTATTGGGTTCAGAATAAGAAGAATAATTAGGTCAATGGAAAATGAACGTAGGGACGAAGAATTATATTTTGAAATTCTAACTATGAATCTTGACAAAGAAGGCTTGAAGAAACTTCACAACTTGAAGAATAAACTGAAGAACAAAGTATATTCAATAAATAGAATAGGATTTTTAAGGCAATGTAAAAGGAACGAAATATTTTTTGTTTCATATGTAATAAAACAAAAAGTTTATATAATATATTTGATAAACATTAACAATTTTAAATATAAAATTTTAAATCTAGAATTGTCAAGAATTATAATGGTTTAAAAAAATTAAATTGTGAAATAATGAAATCTAATAAAATGCCGGTAACGATATAAAAAATTCCAAAATTAAAGCAGTTTTAGATATATTTATCTCTTTTTATACTAACAGGTTAAACGTTTATTATAGTATATGTTTTCATAATAAATCAAAAAACATTATTAAATGTTCACATTTCGGAAATATACTCTCTCTCCAAGAACTTTCAACTAATCAAAATTGGATGGTTAATTTATCAAACAAAGAGATCCCGAATGAGGTTTGGAATTTCTTAACTTTCAGTGATAAATTCAATATTTTAAACCCAATTAAAAGATATAGTAAATTTAGTAACTGACGTAGAATATATGCTTGACAATGCTTCTATTTCAAACAGGGGAAAGAATACAATTAGACACAAAACTGTAAATTTAATCAATGAAACCTAAAATAAGTTAAGTTTCAAATATATTCCAACTGATATAGATATTTGTACTACAAATTATGTTAAAGAAAATAAAGACATTTTAATATTTAAAACAGATAAATCAAACAAGACAGTAATAATGAACAGGAATGATTAATCAAGAAAATTTGAGGAAAATTAAATCAGGCGCTATTATTACAAATAGAAAATAAGTACTTGTTAAACCTGATAATGACTTAAACAACATTTAATAATTGTATCGGTATTTTAATGGTGAAGTGTTACGTAACATATGAAAATTTGATGAAATTTCAGAAGTCATTTAAACAAAACAATGTTAATGATATTGAAAGTGATGAGAAAATGAACCAAGTGACTTCTGCTAAAAGTTCGTCACTGCGTAAACTAAGCATATTTCCCACGTGAAGTTTCACAATAGAGAAATCTCCATACTGGTAACACTTAAAACCACCGCGAGTAAATAAAAACGGCAATGAAAAATCTTTCAGCTAATTTTAATAAGCTCCCAACGGAACAAATTTCAGGAGAGCTGAACAGTTCCAGAAACGGTCGTTTCCATTGGCTTTGGAATTGTAAACAAATAGGTCTGCCAACCACTCAGAGCTGAACAGATAGATAGACATATTCTACACCGGAAAGAAAAACAATTACTGATATATATCTATCTATAAATATATAAAATTGTAACCTCTGTCTGTACATCAATTCTTTTCTCGAAATTTCACAATAACTTTTCGTTTCACATGTCATAGACACCATAACTGCATTTTGTTTCTTTCGTGTATGTTTGTTTGTTTGCTTATTACCTTTTCACGCATAAACGGCTGAACCGAATTTTATGAAACTTGGTATGCATATTACTACTAGCCCAACTTAGACTTTAGGCTATACTAATATTCTCTAAGACGAACAGGAGTGGGGGTTATATAAAAAGGGGAGGCCCTGAAATTAAAAAATAAGCGATATTTTGGTTGCCTCACTTTTTAGGTTTTTTCGGGCAAATATGCACATAACAAATGTTGTAATAATAATTTATTGAAACGGCAAATCGCTTTCGATGCTTTGCATCATCGTCAATGCCGTCAGACTCGTGTAGCTCCAAGAGCCAGACGAGTTGGCTCGTCGACCTGAGCCAAATTTTATATTTATATAGTTATCAAAAAAATTAATATCCTATATTCCGATATATTTCATTAATTGTTTTTATTTCAGGGTGGAAGTTGGCACACCTGTTTGTTTACATTTTAGACGCTTCCCGCCGGAAGATTTCGTATTATCAGTTGTATTTATTCACTAAATTTTGACGGTGCTATTGTGCTACCATTACTTAGATGTATCTGTTGTTAAACTTTACTATCATAAACCCGACATCGGGCTGGAAAAATTCGAAAGGAAATTCAGCTTGAGGCTGAGTGGCACGGCTCATACTTATGATTAACAAAGTTAAGGAAGGCTGTGCCAGAGGCTGGTATGTAGATGAAAAGCCGCTCGCTCATCTGCATATCAGGGCTAACCTAGGCTAGCTGGTCTTTCACCGCCGCCGCCCAATATTCAAGCCTGAATAATGATGTTCCTTGAGAGGACCATATATAGAGAGAGGAATAAAAAAACACCGGCCTTTTATATGGCTTGCATAGCTATCCGACAGAAAAAAGAAGACTTCCAACTAACTATAACATTGTTCAGCTATTAGTTATAACCTTAACCTATTCCCTGTCGCAATACTATGCATCTATTTGAAAGGAGACCAACTCATAACCGTCCATTAAGTATACGCTTCAAACCGTTGAGGCACAATTTAAACCTCACAAACTTTCATATTTGTCCTCAATGAGCAACTTAGAAACCATCTCGTCTTATTCGATACAACACATACTTATCGCATTTAAAAGTTAAAATATCGTCCTTCACGCAGAGGCTGGTGAACTAAGCAGATTTCCCTCCTGAAGTTTAAAAATAGATAAATCTACATACTGCTAACACTACACCACCGGGAATATTAAATGAAAACGGTAATAAGAAATCGTTAATAACCTCCAGACGGGAAACGTCTGAAATTTAAACAAACAGGTCTGCCAACTTCTCACCGGAAAGAAAAACTATTACTAAAATATATCAAAATATAACATATTAGTTTTATTGAAAATTATTTACTATAACTAGTACTGTAGTTTATAATGAATCAGAATAATTTTTATTTAAAGGTCTCTTGAAAACAACATTTAATATTTTAGCTTCAAATAAAGTGCCACATAATATAAAAGCTTGTTGTTAATATGACATCAGTAGAAGTGGCGGTTTGCTGAAGACTGAAAACTAAAGAATACAAATATCTCGGTTAATATTCTTGATAGAGAATAAATGTATATAACAATATTCATAGGACATATGCAATAAGATTAGTTTTATAAAATTTTCCGATCGGACGTATATTAAGGAAGATATTTCGAAAACCTTCTCACCCCCTCTAACCCCCTCTAACCCCCTCTCGCCCCCTCTAACCCCCTCTCACCCCCTCTCACCCCCTCTAACCCCCTCTCAAAACCCACATCGTCTCAGCCATCCTCTCACCCCCACCCCTCCATCTACCCCCTCTTCATACACCCCTCTAACCCCCATCTCCGCCCACTCCTAACCCCCTCCTCACGCCCCTCTCTAAACCCCCGTCTCACCCCCTCTCGCACCCTCTAACCCCCCTCACCACCCTCTACCACGCCCTCGTCTCGTCCCCCTCTAACCCCTCTCTCAGCCCCCATCTAACCAACCCCCTCTGTCACCCCCCCTCTCGCCCCCTCTACTACAACCCCCTTTCTCCTCGCCCCCTCTAACACCCCTCGTCGTTCCCCCCTAACCCCCTCTCAACTGCCTCCCTCTAAACCCCCGTCTCCGGACCCCCTCCTAACCCACCCACTTCGTCTCGCGCGAGCCTCCCCTCTAAAGACCCCCAAAAATCTCACTGCCCCCCTCTGCCCCCCCCTCTCGCCCCCTCATTAACCCCCCACTATCGTCGCCCACCTCATAACCCCCTCTCGCGAACCCCTCACAGTATCACACCCACTCTCGCCCCAATCTAACCCCCTGCACTCGCCCCCTCTAACCCCCTCTCACGGTTCCGTCCCCCTCTAACCCCCTCTCGCGCCGCCCCTGTCTAACCCCCTCTCGCCCCCTCTAAACCCCTCACTCTCGCCCCTCTAACCCCCTCTCGCCCCCTCTAACCCCTCTCTCGCCCCCGTCTAAACCCCCCCTACATCACCCCCACTTCTCGCCCGCCTCTCACCCCTCACTCGCCCCCTCTAACCAACCCCCTCTCACCCCGACTGAAATCCCTTCAGCCCCCTCTAACCCCCTCTCACCCCCCCTCTAACGCCCTCCTCCGCCCCCTCTAACCCCCTCTCGCACCCTCTAAAACCCCCCTTCCTCTTCGCCCCCTCTCGCCCCCTCTAACCCCCTCTCACCCCCTCTAACCCCCTCTCCCCCCCCTCTGTCCCTGGGGACAGGCAAGATGGCGGGACACTGCCTAATGGGAGGATTGTGTTCCAACGAGCAAGTTTATTAATATACTTTCTGTGCGTGAGAAAAGTGGGAACTTGAAGAACCCGACTACAAAACATTAATATTGAAGTTCAGTGAATACATTTGGCGAAAAGTTTTTTGGAGGAAGTTTGAGCGAAGGAGCTAAAGAAAAAGGAGGATTTATGTCCAGTTCTTCCCCAGGTAACCCCCCAACCGGCTGTCCCCCAGTTTGTCATATTGCCAGACAAAAACGAAAAGGTAATTCCTCATATTTGTTTTATCCTAAAGGTAAATTTAAGGCTATTGTTAGAGCCCGAAGAAGGGGAATACGAGGAGGGGAACATCAAGAATATAGTTTTCCAAAACAAAATCTTAATCCCATCCTGAGCTCAAGTTTGGGTATAACAAATTTTAAAAGTTTAAAGTCGGGTGCTTTTTATATTGAGGTCCCAACATGGAGAGAGACATAGAAAGTGATCTGTGACAATATTAAAATTAATACTTGTATTATTTCCCAGGTTGAGGCGAGAAAACTCACTAGATATAACCCCCGGTTATTCGTTTTATAAACCTCCCTGAAGGGGTTACCCAGGATAATTTTGTTCAAATTTTAGTTAAGCAGAACAGTGAAATTAAAATAAATGAGAATGAAATCTTTCCTAAATATATAATAAGCACCAGAAGGAAAACACGACACCTGATAATGGAAATTAGTCCCCTGAACTACAGAGGCCTGGTGAATTCGAAATTGAAGCTAAACTGGAGTATGTGCTTTACTGCTGTATGTGCATATTTTTACGAAAATGTTTTAAATGTCAAAAGTATAATCATAGTAGTACTGATTGCAAGAATAAAGTAGTCTGCCCAAAGTGCACGGGGGAACACTTAATTAATGAATGTAAAATTTCAGAAAATGAGTTGAAGTGTACGAACTGCCTCCAGTACAATAAAAATAGTAGGAAGGCATCGTGTTTAAATGTTAACCATTCGTCTTTGGACAGGAATTGTGCCGTAAGAATAATGTTGCAAAATAGGCAAAGGCAAAATATTAATTATGGAAATAATGAGTAACGTTCTTACCCCATTCTTAAGGTGTTATCCGGTTAACCTTCAAAAATCCAAGCAGGCTACGGACCTTCTGTTAGCACTTATGAATGAAAATAATATAGATATAGCGTTTGTTCAGGAACCTTATAACAATAATAGCAATAGTATTCCAGTACAGCACTGTTATTTCACAGCGGCGGTGAGCGGACTAGCTGTAAAACGGGCAGCTATAATAGTAAGACGATCATTTATTCAATCAATCAATCATCAATTAACGATAATAGCACAATTTTCAAATGAAGATTTCGTAGTTGCTGAGATAAACAGTGGCAGGTTATCACTGATAGCAATAAGCGCCTACCTTGATAGTACACTCCCGATCGATAGTTCCTTAGATAAGCTAAGTAGGATTATCGATGCATACTGCCATAGAGATATAATTATAGCTATTGATAGCAACTGCCGATTGCATTATTGGTTCGACAGATTGACCAATGAAAGGGGTATCAAGTTGGAGGCTTTAATTGCTTCAAAAAATCTCTATTTAATTAATGAAGACTTAGGGCTTCCTACATTTAGGACTTCTAATGGAGAAAGTAATATAGACCTTACCCTTGCTTCAGCTTCTCTGGTAAGAAAAATTAGTGATTGGAGCTTAGACATGGAGGATAGTGGATCTGATCACGCATTGATTGGCTTTGTAATTAGAAGTAGCCTGCCGTTCTGTTTAAATGCTTCGATTAAAGGTCAAGGGAATTTATTTAGGCTCACGGAGTTAAATAAGGAGCATTTTATAAATGCGTTAAAGGACAGTTTAACTGTTTTTTCGGAAGTCAGTGACTTTGAAGGGGGTGAGGATTGGGATTTAGGTTTTCTATCTGTTATTAAAAGCAAGAATAGTCCGGAAGCGGGAGCTGAGGCATTTATGGATTACATAATTAAGTGCTCCCAGAAATGCTTAATACCTAAAATATCACAGGGCAAAAGATTCGTTCCTTGGTGGAATAGAAACCTAACTGGTAAGAGAAAGGAGGTTAACCGGCTTCGTAGAAGGTATCAGCGTACTTTTAATAATATGGCACTAAGAGAGGAAAGGAAGAGGGACTATTATCATCATAAAATGGTTTTTAAAGATATGATTATAGCGGCCAAGAAGGAATCATGGAAGGAATGGATTGAATCTATTGATGCTAGAAATCCTTGGAGCTCGGTGTATAAAATGTTGTCTGGTAATAGAGCGGGGAGTCGAGCTATTACTACGATAAGGAAAAGGGACGAATCATTCACCACAAATTGAGGAAACGGTTGAGGTCATATAAGAAAAGGTTATACCCAAGGATGACATAAACTCGGATAGTGCTGGTCAGCGGCAGTTAAGGTTGGACATTGAGCAAGAGCTTGATACTCCGGATGATGTTCCCTTCAATGAGAACGAGATTTCTCAAATCGTCAACCAACTTAAAAATAATAAAACTCCAGGTGTGGATGGAGTTACAAATGAAATCCTTAAAGTGGTTTACAGTGTTTTTCCTCGGACTACTTGCTTTTTGTTTAATTCTTGCCTTAAATCGGGAGCGTTTCCACGAATTTGGAAGGTAGCAAAAGTGGTCTTGCTGATAAAACCTGGGAAAGAACAGGTCGAAGACGCATCAAAGTTTAGGCCGATAAGTTTGTTAGCAGGGTTGGGTAAAGTCCTCGAGGGGCTTTTCATTAACAGAATAAGGCACCACATGGAGAAGAGAGGGTTAATCTCTAATAAGCAGTATGGCTTTAGACCGCAGAGAAGTACAACTGATGCACTACTTTGCGTCACTAGTTTTGTTAAGGATGGCTTTCTTTCCAGAAGTGACGTACTGGCAATTTCTTTGGACGTTGAAGGTGCCTTTGTCTCTGCATGGTGGCCTGCGATTCTAGGCCAGCTGAGACTTACTGGCTGTCCAAGAAATTTATACTTGCTCGCTAAAAGTTTCTTTTCTGAAAGGAAAGTGCTTTTAGATATTGATAGATCAGGGGAGCCAAGAAGCTTGGAAAAAGGATGTCCGCAGGGTTCCAAGTCGGGTCCATTCTTCTGGGTTCTACTGTATAACTCGTTGCTGGAAATAAACTTGGGCGAGAATATTGAAGCAGTGGCTTTTGCAGATGATTACATGGTACTCATTCGAGGCAAAACCAGGGATGAACTGGAGCTAAAGGCCTACTTAGCTATGCGTAGGATTTTAAACTGGGCTGAGGACATGAAAATCAAATTTAATCCTGAAAAATCAGCCTATATGTATTTCACCAGAAGAAGGGTGGAAACTAATTTGGAGATAAAGCTCCAGGGAAAGCGGGTCCTTGAGGTAAAGCAGTTGAAGTATTTAGGAGTTGTATTGGACAAGACACTGAGCTGGAACTGCCATATCGACATCGTTGTTGGTAGGGTATTGCCTATTGTAGGGAAAATGGCCAGGATTGCAAGAGTTCGGTGGGGTTTGAACTCTGAAGTCCTTAAGGTGTTATATAATGGAGCAATCCTCCCTATGATGAAATATGCTTGCCCGGTGTGGGCCGAGGGACTGGCAAAGAAGAAAATAGGATCAAGCTAAGAGGAGTGCAACCGCCTGATAGCTTTGAGGATAATTAAAGCTTACCGGACGGTGTCTTATGAAGCGGCTTGTGTCTTGGCAAATGTGATCCCAATACATCTGGACATAGAGGAAACAGCCAAAATTTATCTTGTGAAGAGTGGTAGGCTGGTGTACAAGGATAAATATTCCCAATTGTCATTGGAGCTGCCTAGGAGATATGAGGATTGGGGTCACCCTGGGAACTGGCCAATAGTAAAGCGTGTTGAGGAAGTTGGTGAATGCAATACCCTCATCAATACTGACGGAAGCAAAGACGACGCAAATGTGGGCTGTGCTTTTGTCGTATTCCACAATACCAGGATAATTGCTTCCGGAAAATACAGATTGAACTCCGAAAATTCAAATAACCAAGCTGAAGCCCTAGCCATTTTAAAGGCTTTGGAATGGGTTCGAGGAGAGGCTCAGGGAGTTTTGGGGAAGGTGGCTGTTGCAACTGATAGCCGAATTACTCTCGAACGTATTGGAAGCAATTGCCATTTAGAGATAATTGAATCCATTAGAAGAATACTACATGATATCAAGAGCGCTGAGATAGTGTTCTGTTGGGTTAAAGGTCACGTTGGAATTGTGGGAAACGAAGAAGCGGATCGGCTGGCTAAGGAAGCTAGTAGGGATGACAACTTAGTGAGGGAACAGCTAAAAATCCCATTGTCAAGCCTTGAGGAAGCCGCCAGGAAGGACACGCTGGGACGATGGGAAAGGGAATGGAAGGATTCCAGTAATGCGTCATTGACAAGAATGTTCATTCCCACTATCGGGAGAAGGCAGAAGATGGACTTCAAGCATCATTTCCAGCTAACGCAATTCCTTACCGGGCATGGGAAAATGCGTAGCTATCTTCACAGATTCCACATTTTGGAAGAGGATGCCTGCCCTTGCGATAATGCCTCATCACAGACAGTGGAACACCTGATCTTTGACTGCTCTCGTCTAGAGCATATCAGGGCCCCCATAATCCGAAGAGCTATCGGGCTAAATATGAGCTGGCCACTTGAGCTGCATCAACTTACACAGCAAGAAGTATTTGGTGATTTTATTGACCTTGTTGCAAGTATAAATTTTGAGGTGTTGTAAAACAAGAAAAGAAAAAAAAAAAAGAAACTTGTTTGTTGTTTATCTTGTATTTAATTAGGTTTTAGTATTTTATGGTATAAGTTTTAGTGATTTGTATTTGTTATGTAACACATGTAGTATATTTTATATGGAGCATGTGTATGTTAAATAATAAAATCCCTTTTGGTAGGGTTACTACCATTAGGAAAATTAAAAAAACCCCTCTAACCCCTCTAACCCCCTCTCGCCCCCTCTAACCCCTTCTAAGCCCCTCTCACCCCCTCTAACCCCCTCTAACCCCCTCTCACCCCCTCTCACCCCCTCTAACCCCCTCTAACCCCCTCTCACCCCCTCTAACCCCCTCTAACCCCCTCTCGCCCCCTCTAACCCCCTCTCGCCCCCTCTAACCCCCTCTCACCCCCTCTAACCCCCTCTAACCCCCTCTCACCCCCTCTAACCCCCTCTAACCCCTCTAACCCCCTCTCACCCCCTCCCCTAATGGCTGAAATCTGACAAAAAAATGTCTTAAATGTTCATTGATCCTACCCAGGAGACGACGAAAATGACGGCTGTTCAAAGTTATATATATACTAGCTAAGGTACCCCGCTCGGGAAATCATTGTTGACTGACTAATGATGGTATTTTTATGTATGTTTACAACTACACTTCCCGTCTGGGCGCATTATTTTCCCATGAGGGTCAGGCAGGCGACTTATAAATGAGAAATATTACCTACTTTTGAAGAATAAATTATAATGTTTTCCTAATCTATCCCTCTCCACTATTTAACTCACCATTTTGAATACTTCAAACCATAATCATAGGTAGCATTTATTACAATTAAATACCATCTATAATGAAACCTGGGGCTCAGGTTGGCGATGCGAGTTAAAGGGATGACCTTTGTCTCGCATGGCAAACCTAGAGTGGCGAGTTCGATTCTCGCCTGGACAAAGGAAATTATTTGGTGACGAAATTCATTAAATAACATCCTAAAATCCCACCCTGGCAAGAAAAGGGTAGTGACCTGTAGATTACCCGTCCCACTAAGCCTGAGTTGCAAAAAGTGGACGTTAATAAATAATAATAATAATATAATGAAACTTATTTCCTACCAAAAACCACTCCGAGCACATAGAGTTTCAGCATAGTTTTGTACATTAGATTATATTCGTTATAGCATACCTAATAGAAGAGCCAGTGGCTCCATTTCAGAGGAAATAAGTTAACTCAATTAACTCCCTTAGCCTCCGGTCGGTCGCCTTCCGCTTTAGCATAAAGGCTATCACCATTGTTTTCCTTAAATTATAGATTCAAAGTATTATTTTAATAATTTATCTACCTGGTGGATTAAATAATAGTTTTACCCTAAAAATAATTTGAGTTTTTTTCAAAAAGATATGTGAGGGGAAGAGATCGTAGTAATACTTTAAATTATATCAAATTTAAAGGGATATTGTCTTTTTTCATAATAACATTACCATTACCGTCTAATTGTTATGATAGTAAATATTTGTTTCAATAACATCAAGATATCGGAAATAAGATAATATATTAGCAGAACCAAAGAGTTTGATCCCTATAACTTCCGCTATCACTCTTTGTGCCAATTCAGCATGACTTTGTTTAAATAATACATTTACAAATTAAATAACGGAAATGCTCGGAAGTTTACATTTCTATTGGAAATAAATAACAAAGTTTTTTTTCCTAGGAAAACTAAATAAATTAGAAGAGGGCGACAGAGATATATAACCTCACTAATCCGAATCATATTTAGAGTTATCATTTGTGACTAAAACATAAAATCATTTCTACTAATATGCATTCATTAAAAAAAACTTAAATAAGCACTAATAAAATTAATGACTCCCGCTATAGTTTTAGCGTATATCACGCGTTTACTTCATTTTATCAAAAAAGTGAATACATCAGATGTTACCCTAAATAAAAATATAAACAACTTTTGTAATGTGCATGTTTGCCGAGAACCTAATAGGAAACGAAATATCACAATTTTCATACCAAGTTTCATAAAATTCGGTTCAGCCGTTTATTCGTGAAAAGGTAACCAACAAACAAACATACACGAAAGAAACAAATTGCAGATATGGTGTCTATGACATGTGAAACGAAAAAGTATCATGAAATTTTGAAAAAAAAAATCAATGTACAGACAGAGTTAAAAATTGTATATATCTACTAGCTAAGGTACCCGGCGATGCCCGGGAAATCACTACTGATGGTATTTGTATAGCAAGACTTCCGTGTGTGCAATTACACTTCCCTCCACGACATTATTTTTCGAATTAGCTAATCCTAAAGATTAACTTTTGGGACTAATAGAATAGAAATTTTAGTAATGAAGAATAAATGAAAATGTGTTCCTAATCTATTCCTCTCCACTTTTTGTGACTCACTGTTTTTGAATAATCCACACCATAATCATGGATAGCATTTATTAAAATTAAATAATATCTATAATGAACATATTTCCTGTTAGCACCAATCCGAGCACATATAGTTTAAGCATAGTTTTGTACATTAGATTGTATTCGTAATAGTAAATCTCACAATCAGTGGAAAACACTTCCAGTAATGCCAGCATTTCACAGGAAATAAGTAAACTCAAGTAACGTCATTAGCCTCCCATCTACTTCCGCTCCCGCATCAACATCGATTTCCTTAAATTATTTATCCAAAATATTATTGTAATAATTTATCTACCTGATGGAATTAAATAATAGTGATACCCTAAAAATAATTTAATTTATACTCAAAAAGCTAGGTGAGGGGAAGAGATCGTAGAACTTCTTGCAATCTAAGTAATATTTAAACAATCATATCGAGATTTTACCCATATTGTCTTTTGTCATAATGATATTACCATTGACGTCTAATTGTTATGATGATACATAATATTTCTTTCAATTACATCAAGATATCGGGAATAAGATAATATATTAGCAGAACCAAAGAGTTTGGTCCCTATAACTTCCGCTATCACTCCTTTTGCCAATTCAGCATGATTTTGTTTAAATAATACATTATACAAATTTAATAACGGAAATGCTCTTATAGTTTACATTTCTATTGGAAATAAATAACAAAGCTAAGGAAAAATAAATACATGAGAAAGGGGCGACGGAGATATATAACCTCACTAATCCGAATCATATTTAGATTTATCATATGTGTCTAAAACATAAAATCATGTGTCACAATATGCATTCATTATAAAAACTTAAATAAGCACTAATAAAATTAAAGACTCTCGCTAGAGTTTTAGCGTATATCCCGTGTTAATTCATTTTACGAAAAAAGTGAATCCAACCAAAGTTATACTAAAAAACAAAATAAACAACTTTTGTTATATGTATGTTTACCGAGAACCTAATAGGAAACGAAATATCACAATTTTTCATTTCAGGTCTCCCTCACTCCCGTTTGGACCTACAAATTTTTATATAGCTTATAATCATGGAAAAATTAATGCTAATTCACATACCGATTTTGTTAAGTTCGGTTCAATCGTTAGTGTCCAACAAAATTGCTGGCTTCCACTCTAGTTTTTAATGTATATCTCGTTTATAATTTGTTATACGATAAAAATGAATAGAATAAACAACTTTTGTGATGTGCATATTTGCAGTAAAACCAGTAGAAAACGAAATACCGCTATTTTTAATTTCAGGCCTCCCTAACAACCCCCACTACTGCCCGTCCCCAGAAATGTTGGAATGGCTTATGATAATTAAGGCGTCAGTGCTAATACACATACCGAGTTTTATATAGTTCGGTTGAGCCTATTTGCCAAATAATATTGTTGACTCCCGCTATAATTTTTAGCGTATAACGCAAATACACTTTGGTATTCGACGAAAGTGTATATAACAAATGTTACTCTAAATAACAAAATAAACTACTTTTGTCATGTGCATATTTGCCGAAAATGAAATAGGAAACGCAATATCGCTATTTTTAATTTCAGGCCTCCCTTCTAACCCCCACTCCTGTTCGTCTCAGAGAATATTAATATAGCCTAAAGTCTAAGTTGGGTTAGTAGTAATATACATACCAAGTTTCATAAAATTCGATTCAGCCGTTTATGCGTGAAAAGGTAACAAACAATGTCCTTTGCCAGCTTCGCCCGGGAATTCATTTTAGGCTGAACTAGCTAAGGTACCCGGCGATGCCCGGGAAATATTGATTCAGAATATTATTTTAATAATTTATCTCCCTGATGGAACTAAATAATAGATCCCTAAACATAATTTCATTTATGTTCAAAAAGCTAGATGAGGGGACGAGAGCCCCCTGCAACCTAGTAATACTTTAAACATTCATATCGAGTATATATTAAATACCAGAAATGCTCTTATAGTTTATATTCTATTAGAAATAAATAAAAAAGTTATAGGGAAAATAAATAAATAAATGAGGAGGCGACGGAGATTTATAAGCTCACTAATCCGAATCATACTTGCAACTATCATATAAGACTAAAACATAACATCTTTTGTCATAATATGCATTTATTAAAAGCACTTAAATAAGCACTAATAAAATTAATGACTCCTGCTTCGGTTTTAGCGTATATGCCATGTTAACTTCATTTACGGCAAAAGTGAATACAAAAAAAGTTACTTTAAATAACAAAAGTAAACAACTTTTGCTATTTGCACGTTAGCTGAAAAAAAAATAGAAAATGAAAATTGCGAATTTTTATCTCAGCCTGTCTTATAACCCTCACTCCCGTTTGAACCTAAACATTTTAATGTAGCTTATAATCATGGAAGAATTAATGCTAATTCGCATACCAAGTTTTTTTAATTCGGTTCAATCTTTTGTGCTCAACAAAATTGTTGGCTTCCGCTTTAGTTTTTAACGCATATCTCGTTTATGTTATGCAGCAAAAGTGAATATAACCAAAGTTACTTTAAATAACAATATAAACATGTGCATATTTGCCGAAACACCAATAGGAAACGGAATATCACTATTTTTAATTTCAGGCGTCCCTTATAACCCCCACTCCTGCCCGTCCCTAGAAATATTGGTATGGCTTATGATAATTAAGGTGTCAGAGATAATACACATACCGAGTTTTATTTAGTTCGGTGGACTCTTTTGTGCCAAATAATATTCTTGACACCCGCTATAATTTTTAGCGTATAACGCCTTTATAATTCGGTATTCGCCGATAGTGTATATAACAAAAGTTTCTCTAAATAACAAAATAAACAACTTTTGTTATGTGCATATTTGCCGAAACACCAATAGGAAACGGAATATCACTATTTTTAATTTCAGGCGTCCCTTATGACCCCCACTCCTGCCCGTCCCTAGAAATGTTTGTATGGCTTATTATAAGGAAAGCGTTAGTGCTAATACACATACCGAGTTTTATTTAGTTCGGTTGAGTCTTTGTGTCAAATAAAATTGTTGACTCCCGCTATAATTTTTAGCGTATAACACCTTTATAGTTCGGTATACGAAAAAAGTGTATATAACAAAAGTTACTCTAAATAACAAAATAAACAACTTTTGTTATATGCATATTTGCCAAAAAATCAATAGGAAACGAAATATCGCTATTTTTAATTTCAGGCCTCCCTTATAACCCCCACTCCTGTTCGTCTCAGAGAATATTAATATACCCTAAAGTCTAAGTTGGGTTAGTAGTAATACACATACCAAGTTTTATAAAATTCGGTTCAACCGTTTATGCGTGAAAAGGTAACAAACAAACAAACAGACACCAAAGAAACAAAATGCAGTTATGGTGTCTATGACATGTGAAACGAAAATTTATCGTGAAATTTCGCGAAAAAAATCAATGTACTGACAGAGGTTACAATTTTATATATATATATATATATAGATAAAGATGGTATTTTTTTAGCAAGCCTTTACTTTCCACAATATTTTAACATTTCCCGATGTATACCCGTCGTTGCTGTGGATTTGTTAATAATAAAATTATTTGTTATTTAAGGCTTCACTGTCCACTAAATTTTTATATTTCCCTTCTCCTGTGCATGTAGTTTTTCTATATATACAATTCATTATCATTGAAAGTATTCTGTCCTCCAAATTATGTTTGATTTAACTTCCTTTCCCTTGATAAGGACAAAGACCAACAGTGACAGAAAACCGAACGAAAAATGTAATATAGCGAATATTTATTTCAGGCTTCTTTATACCCCCCCCCCCCCGGTTGAACCTAAAAAAATTAATATAGCTTATAATCGTTTAAGAAATAATGCTAATTCACATACCGAGTTTTGTTAAGTTCCGTTCAATTGTTAGAGCCCAATAAAACTGTCGGCTCCCGCTTTGTCACACAACAATAATTAGTTGTAGCATAATAAAATAACATCAACATTATGACTTCAATATAACATAAAAAGAGCCTTAACGAACTACAACAACAATTGTGATAACATACAGCAATAACAAATGGAACATAGTAGAATAGCAATAATTGTAACAACACACAACAATAATTAGTTGTAACAATAAAATTTAGTAACAATAACATTGTGACTTTAATATTACTTAAATACGGCTTTAACATATTATAACAATAACTGTGATAACATATAGCAATAACAAATGTAACATAGTGAAATAACAACAATATATCAATTTTATTACTACATATAAATAGCTGTAATAAAAAAAAATAATATAACAATTATTATAATAACTCATATCAATAGTTGTAACATAGTTCAACAAACAAAAGAAAATAAACTATAGTGAAACAAATACATAAGGCTGTGACCAAACTAATTATAACAAACGTGGGGGGGGGGGGGGTTATGATAAGTACTCCAAATGTAAACAGAGCTACAACAGTCATGCACAATAGTTTGCAAGTATCTTTAGTCTTGGTCAGTAGAATTAACACAAACACTCTCTGTTACACTCTAATAACAATGTGCAATATATATATATATATATATATATATATATATATATATATATATATATATATATATATAGTAGTACTTGTACTTTTTAGCCCTGAAGACGAAAAAATAAATATTCTCGAAATATTGGAATGAACTAAGATTTTTTCACCAACACTGGCCAAAACTCCAAAAAACAACAACATCATATATATATATATATAATTTTGAACGGACCTCATTTTCGTGATCTGGCTAAGATCAATGAACATTTAATTAATTTTTCGATAATCGCGTCATGAGCACGACCTGAATAAATAATGTCGTCATCTAAATGTGATCTTTTCTAAATTGTATATATATATATATATATATATATATATATATATATATGTATATATATATATTTGTCTGTTACCACTCTAGTGGTAGCAATTTTTTTTTATCGTTACCAAACTCGATATTTAATCGTTTTAAGCAATCTTATTGCAAATTTAATTTTCTATAAATGGTGTTCTTAACGTTGTATTCACTATCTTGATTATTAACCATGATATTCTCATTTATTTAGTTTTCGGCCCCATTTCAGTAAACCCCCATTTCCACTCATTTCATATTAACAACAAGCTGTTATATTAGGAAGCACTTTATTTGAAGCATAAATATTAAATATTGTTCTCATTGAACTTTTCCGTTTTGAGAAAAATGCATATATATGAGGCACGTAGGAAATCTGCTTAGATAACGCAGCCCCTGCGTGACGGTCTTTCTAACAATTTCCGAGGTGCTTTGTAGATGTACAAGGGAAAGGACAAAGGGAAACAATTCCATGTCCTATTCGTTCGGTTGCTGTTGTGGAGAAATAAGGGCTTGGAAGGGGCGAGCCTGCAGATTAAAGATAGTAGGTAGCCGGCGAGTAGGTCTGCCCTTAGCAGATACATTTACCTTGCCCTTTGTGGTTGTGGAATAAGCTTATTGTGGAGCGGTTACGCATCCAGAGCCGTCGATAGAATAGTGGCTAGAGTGAGGCTCTGATGGATGGAGGCTTTTCAGCTCCTTATCCCAATTACAGCTGAGTGGGCAAATTTAATGAGAGCCTCCCTTCCTACCCTCATATTACAAATGTTAGCACCCCAACCCTCCCTAGAGCCTCCCCTCCCACCCTCATATTACAAATGTTAGCACCCCACCCCTCCCTAGAGCCTCCCTTCCCACCCTCATATTACAAATGTTAGCACCCCACCCCTCCCTAGAGCCTCCCTTCCTACCCTCATATTACAAATGTTAGCACCCCACCCCTCCCTAGAGCCTCCCTTCCCGCCCTCATATTACAAATGTTAGCACCCCACCCCTCACTAGAGCCTCCCTTCCCACCCTCATATTACAAATGATCGCACCCCAACCCTACCTCGAGCCTCCCTTCCCACCCTCATATTACAAATGTTAGCACCCCACTCCTCCCTAGAGCCTCCCTTCTCACCCTCATTATTACAAAGTGTTAGACACCCCAAACCCCTCCCTCCTAGAGCGCTCCCTTCTCAACCCTCATATTTCAAATGTTAGCACCCGCCCTCACTAGAGCCTCCCTTCCCACCCTCATATTACAAATGTTAGCACCCCACCCCTTCCTAGTAGCCTCCCTTCCCACCTGCATTTTACAAATGTATTGCAAGAACAAACCTCCCTTGAAGCCTCCCTTCCCACCTCAGATTACAAATGTTAGCACCCCCACCACTCCCTGGAGCCTCCCTTCCCACCCTAATATTACACCCCAACCACCCATGTTAGCACCCCTCCCCTCCATAGAGCCTCCCTTCCCACCCTCATATTACAAATGTTAGCACGCCACACCTCCCTAGAGCATCCTTACCAACCATCATATTACAAATGTTAGACACCTCAACCTTCCATGGAGCCTCCATTAACACACTCATATTACTATTGTTAGCACCCCACTCCTCCCTAGTGCCTAAAGGAAATCCATCTTGTTTCACCATTTGGTTAGATCACCATAACCTCCCAGGAGCCTGACTAAACAGGACCCCCCGATGGGTTATATGGGGGTGATAGAATCACAGAAAGTGTGAGAGAAAGTGCACTACAAGATGTGTTCATAGGGTAGACCCAACCCCTCCCTGGTGACGTCACGGCCAATACCGTCTTTGGTCAAATGTTTGATACAAACGACTCCCGAGTGCCTCCACAATCCCACCCAACTCTTTTTATACATTAATGTTAGCACCCCAACCCCTCCCTAGAGCCTACCTTCCCACCCTCATATTTACAAATGTTAGTCACCCACCCCTCCCTGGAGCCTCCCTTCCCAAACCTCTTATTACATAATGTTAGAAACCCTCTCCTCCCTAGAGCCTCACCTCCCACCTTCATTATTACAAATGTTAGCACCCCAACCCTCCCTAGAGCCCTCCCTTTCCCCACACTATTATTTCAATTGTTAGCACACCCACCCCTCCCTAGCAGCCTCCCTTCCCACCCTCTTATTTCATATTGTATAGCACCCAATCCTCCATGGTGCCTCCCTTCCCCGCCATCTTTGTTCTATGGTTAGATAGCAAATAACCGCCACGAGAGCCTCCCACTAACTCACCAGCTTTTTTCAATTGTTAGCTCACAATCCCTCACTAGAGCACTACCTTTCCACCACCCTCATTTAACATAATGGTTAGCACGCCAACACCTACCTGGAGCCTACCTTCCCCGCACCCTCTTATTACAAATGTTAAGCACGACCCCACTCTCACATAGAGCCTCCCCTCCCACCCTCATTATTACAATTGTTCGCACCCACACTCCTCCCTAAGTGCCTACACTCCCACCCTCATATTACAAAATGTTAGCCACCCCACAACTACCTGGAGTCCTCCCTTTCCACCCTCATATTACAAATATGTTAGCACCCCACCTCCTCCCTAGAGAGCCTCCCTTCCCACAATCATATTACAAAATGTTAGCACCCCACTTCCTCCCTAGTGCCTCCTCTTCCACCCTCATGCATATTACAAATGTTAGCACCCTACCCCTCCCTAGAGAGCCTCCCTTCCCAACCTCATTATTACAAAATGTTAGACACCGCCACACCTCCCTAAGTGCCTCCATTCCCACCCTCATTTTACAAATGATAGCACGCCAACCTCCCTTGAGCCTCCCCTCCCACCCTCATATTACAAATGTTAGCACCCCACCCTCCCTAGAGCCTCCCTCCCACCCTCATATTACAAATGTTAGCACCCAACCCTCCATAGAGCCTCCCTTCCCACCCTCATATTACAAATGTTAGCACCCCACCCCTCCCTGGAGCCTCCCTTCCCACCCTCATATTACAAATGTTAGCACGCCACCCCTCCTAGAGCCTCCCTACCCAGCCCTCATATTACAAATGTTAGCACCCCACCCCCCTCCCTGGAGCGCTCCCTTTCCCCCACCCTCATATTAACAAATGTTAGCACACCCCACATCTCCTCCCTAGATGCCTCCCCTCTGCCACCGCACAAATGTACAAATGTTCGCACCCCACCCCACCCTAGTTAGCCCTCCCTTTCCCACCCTCATATTACAAAATGATTGCACCCCCCCACACCGTGGCCTCCTAGAGCCTCCCTGTCCCACCCTCATATTACAAATGTTATCACCGCCACACCTCCCTAGAGCCTCCGACTTCCCACCCTCATATTACAAATGTTAGCACCCCACCCCACCCTGGAGCCGCCCGCCCTCTATAAATACAAATGTTAGCACACTGCCACACCACCTCCTCTAGAGCCTCCCCTCCCACCCTCATATTACAAATGTTAGCAACCCCAACCTCCTCCTCCCTAAGGTCCTCCCTTCCCACCCCTCATAGTTACAAATGTTAGACCCACCCCGGCCAAGAGCCTCGCGTCACACCCTCCCGGATGAGAGCACTGCCCAATCTTCCTGAGCCTCCCTCCCGCCCTCATAGAATTACAAATGTTAAGCACCCCACTACTCCTCCCTAAGAGCCGTCCCCTCCCATACCCTCATAATACAAATGTTTAGCACGCACCCTCCCACACCTCCCTAGAGCCTCCCCACACCCCACCCTCATATTAACAATGTTAGCACCCCCTACTCCTGTTCCCTAGAGCCTCCCTTCCCACCCTCATATTACAAATTTTAGCACCCCAAAGCAACCCAACCCCACCCCGCTCCCAAACCGCCCTAGAGCCTCCCTTCCCACCCTCTTCTTACAAATGTTTAGCACCCCACACCTCCCTATAGCCTCCCTTCCCACCCTCAAATTACAAATGTTAGCACCCTACCCCTCCCTGGAGCCTCCCTTCCCACCCTCATATTACAAATGTTAGCACCCCACCCCTCCCTTGAGCCTCCCCTCCCACCCTCATATTACAAATGTTAGCACCCCACCCCTCCCTGGAGCCTCCCTTCCCACCCTCATATTACAAATGTTAGCACCCTACCCCTCCCTGGAGCCTCCCTTCCCACCCTCATATTACAAATGTTAGCACCCCACCCCTCCCTGGAGCCTCCCTTCCCACCCTCATATTACAAATGTTAGCACCCCACTCCTCCCTAGAGCCTCCCCTCCCACCCTCATATTACAAATGTTAGCACCCCACCCCTCCCTAGAGCCTCCCTTCCCACCCTCATATTACAAATGTTAGCACCCCACCCCTCCCTAGAGCCTCCCTTCCCCCCCTCATATTACAAATGTTAGCACGCCACCCCTCCCTAGAGCCTCCCTTCCCACCCTCATATTACAAATGTTAGCACCCCACTCCTCCCTAGAGCGTCCCCTCCCACCCTCATATTACAAATGTTAGCACCCCCCCCCTCCCGCGAGCCTCCCGTCCCCCCCTCAGATTACAAATTTTAGCACCCCACCCCTCCCTCGAGCCTCCCGTCCCCCCCTCATATTACAAATGTTAGCACCCCACCCCTCCCTGGAGCCTCCCCTCCCACCCTCCTCTTACAAATGTTAGCACCCCACTCGTCCCTAGAGCCTCCCGTCCCACCCTCATATTACAAATGTTAGCACCCCACCCCTCCCTAGAGCCTCCCTTCCCACCCTCATATTACAAATGTTAGCACCCCACTCCTCCCTGGAGCCTCCCTTCCCGCCCTCATATTACAAATGTTAGCACGCCACACCTCCCTAGAGCCTCCCCTCCCACCCTCATATTACAAATGTTAGCACCCCACCCCTCCCTGGAGCCTCCCTTCCCACCCTCATATTACAAATGTTAGCACCCCACCCCGCCCTAGAGCCTCCCCTCCCACACTCATATTACAAATGTTAGCACCCCACCCCTCCCTAGAGCCTCCCTTCCCACCCTCATATTACAAATGTTAGCACCCCACCCCTCCCTGGAGCCTCCCTTCCCACCCTCATATTACAAATGTTAGCACGCCACCCCTCCCTAGAGCCTCCCTTCCCACCCTCATATTACAAATGTTAGCACCCCACTCCTCCCTAGAGCCTCCCCTCCCACCCTCATATTACAAATGTTAGCACCCCACCCCTCCCTAGAGCCTCCCTTCCCACCCTCATATTACAAATGTTAGCACCCCACCCCTCCCTAGAGCCTCCCTTCCCACCCTCATATTACAAATGTTAGCACGCCACACCTCCCTAGAGCCTCCCTTCCCACCCTCATATTACAAATGTTAGCACCCCACCCCTCCCTGGAGCCTCCCTTCCCACCCTCATATTACAAATGTTAGCACCCCACTCCTCCCTAGAGCCTCCCCTCCCACACTCATATTACAAATGTTAGCACCTCACCCCTCCCTAGAGCCTCCCTTCCCACCCTCATATTACAAATGTTAGCACCCCACTCCTCCCTAGAGCTTCCCCTCCCACCCTCATATTACAAATGTTAGCACCCCACTCCTCCCTAGAGCCTCCCTTCCCACCCTCATATTACAAATGTTAGCACCCCACCCGTCCCTAGAGCCTCCCTTCCCACCCACAAAATACAAAAGTTAGCACCCCACCCCACCCAAGAGCCGCCCATACCACCCACAAATTAAAAATGTTAGCAACCCACCCCTCCCTGGAGCCTCCCTTCCCACCCTCATATTACAAATGTTAGCACCCCCCACCTCCCAAGAGACTCCCCTCCCACCCACCTATTACAACTGTTAGCACCCCACCCATCCCTAGAGCCTCCCTTCCTACCCTCATATTACAAATGTTAGCACCCCACCCCTCCCTAGAGCCTCCCTTCCCACCCTCATATTACAAATGTTAGCACGCCACACCTCCCTAGAGCCTCCCTTCCCACCCTCATATTACAAATGTTAGCACCCCACCCCTCCCTGGAGCCTCCCTTCCCACCCTCATATTACAAATGTTAGCACCCCACTCCTCCCTAGAGCCTCCCCTCCCACCCTCATATTACAAATGTTAGCACCCCACCCCTCCCTAGAGCCTCCCTTCCCACCCTCATATTACAAATGTTAGCACCCCACCCCTCCCTAGAGCCTCCCTTCCCACCCTCATATTACAAATGTTAGCACCCCACCCCTCCCAACAGCCGCCCTTCCCACCCACATATTACAACTTTTAGCACCCCACCCCTCCCTAGAGCCTCCCTTCCCACCCTCATATTACAAATGTTAGCACCCCACCCCTCCCTAGAGCCTCCCTTCCCACCCTCATATTACAAATGTTAGCACCCCACCCCTCCCTAGAGCCTCCCTTCCCACCCTCATATTACAAATGTTAGCACCCTACCCCTCCCTAGAGCCTCCTTCCCACCCTCATATTACCAATGTTAGCACCCCACGCCTCCCTAGAGCCTCCCTTGCCACCCTCATATTACAAATGTTAGCACCCCACCCCTCCCTAGAGCCTCCCTTCCCACCCTCATATTACAAATGTTAGCACCCCACCCCTCCCTAGAGCCTCCCTTCCCACCCTCATATTACAAATGTTAGAACCCCACCCCTCCCTAGAGCCAAATCCGCTATTGAACTACTTCTCATTACGCCTCTTTAGAATACATTATATACACCCCCCCCCCCGTAAATACTTCATTCAAATCCATTTCTAATTTATGTGTCTATATATATATATATATATATATATATATATATATATATATATATATATATATACTCATATTTATGCCTCCCTTATAAAACCCGCTCCCGTTTGAACCTAAAAAATGTAATATAGCTTATAATCATGGAAGAATTAATGATAATTTACAAATACAGTTTTCTTAAGTCGTTAGTGCCCACTAAAATTGTTGGCTCCCACTTTAATTTTTTAGTGCATATCTCGTTTATACATTGTTATACGACAAAAGTGAATATAACAAATGTTACTCTAAATAACAAAATAAACAACTTTCATCATGTGCATATTTGACAAAAAACCAATAGGAAACGATATATCGGTAGTTTTAGTTTTACGCCTCTCTTACAACCCTCATTCCTGCTCCATCTGCTGCGTTGATTTGTGAATCTGAACCATCCAGGGCGTCACCCAAATGTATACAAAAAAATTCATTCACATCGGTCCAGCCATTTAGAAGGACTTCAGTATGTATATATATATATATATATATATATATATATATATATATATACATATATATATATATTAACGAGATTTACGCTAAAACGATAGCATGAGTTCTTAATTTTATTAATAATTCTTTAATTGTTTTAATAAGTGCATATTATGATAAATGATGATATGTTTTAGTTTTACATGATAGTACGATTCGGATTAGTGAAGTTATTAATCTCCGTCGCCCCCTTTTCATTTATTTATTTTCCTTAGAAAATAATTTTGTTATTTATTTCCAATAGAAATGTAACCTATAAGAGCATTTCCATTATTTAATTTGTATTATGTATTTTTAAACAAAGCCAGGCTGAATTTGCATAAAGTGTGATTGAGGTTGTTGGGAATCATACACTTTGGTTCTGGTAATATATTATCTTATTTCCGATATCTTGATGTTATTGAAACATATATTTACTATCATAACAACTAAACGTTAATGGTAATGCCATAATGACATAAGACAATATGCGTTTAAACTCGATATGATTGTTTAAAGTATTACTTAGGTTGCAGGGACGGCCACGATCTCTTCCCCTCACCTATCATCTAGAATATAAATGAAATTATTATTAGGACACCACTATTATTTAATTCCATCAGGTAGATAAACTATTAAAATAGTATTTTGAATCAATAATTAAAGGAAAACAATGTTTTTCACATCTTTGGTTGTGTGTGTACCAGCTAAGGGACCCTGCTTCGCTCGGGAAATCTTTGACAAGGCTTTATGTGCACAATATTTTTACATTTACCGGTCTTTTGAGTTAAGGACATTTACCTGAATATTTGCCTACTAACCAAACATACTTATAGAATGAAGCCCTAAAGAATAACAAAAAAAAATGTATACTTCATGATCAACCCGTCTGCATTGAATAAAATATCTTGGAAAATATTAGTCACAATCATGGGGAGCACACATCCATGATTATTACGAACCATTACTGAGGTAGCTTTACTAGGGAAATATTTAGGCTGAATAATGAGTGCGAATGTTATTCATTGCAACGATGTGCAGAGCATTTACTTTTATTAAATTTTACAGCTTTCTGGGCAACAGATGAACTTTTGCAGAGCTTTACAGACGAAATGTTACGAGGTTATTATTCAATTCCAATTCGTTATTCAAAACTATACTGGTCAAAGTATCATAGATGCGGATAGCATTTTTTTATTATGAACTAAGTAATACTCACCATTTCTATTCCAAAACGCATCCCAAACACATCATACGTTAACTATTTTAAGTATTTAATAACCATTTTTTAAAATGTTCTATTGTATGCCCAACGAAGAAACATAGTAGTCCTAATTTTTCATAGTATACTCAATTATGTCTACTTTTGGCGGGAAAGGTACATTAATTCCTTTGCCGCCAAAACCTTTGGTGCCATGGTGTTGGTATTAGTTTGTAATACGACAAAAGTGTACTTAACAAATATGCTATATACTAAATAACAAACTAAACAACTTTGGTTATGTGCATGTTTGCTGAAAAACCAATAGAAAATTCAATACTGCGATATTTCATTTCAGGCCTCACTTATATACCCCACTCCTATTCTTTTCTAAAAATGTTCATATATATATATATATATATATATATATATATATATATTTTTATATTTATATATACTAGCTAAGGTACCCGGCTTCGCTCGGGAATTCATTTGAGGCTTAATGATGATGGTTTTTTTTTTGGCAAGCCTTTACTTTCCACAATATTTTAACATTTCCTTATGTATACCCGTGGTTGCTGTGAATTTGTTAATAATAAAGATATTTTTTAAGTAAAGCTTCACTGTCCTCAATATTTTTATATTTCCCGTCTCCTATTTATATATATATAAAAAATATTTTATATATATATATATATATATATATATATATATATATATATATATACTAGCTCAGATACCCGGCTTCGCCCGGGAATTCATTTGAGGCTGTGTACAATGTGTACACTTTTTGACTCACCGTTTTTCAATAATTCAAACCATAATCATGGGTAGCATTTATTACAATTAAATATCATCTATAATGCTATTTTCCTTTCAAGAGCCAATCCGAGCTCGCATAGTTTAGGCAAAGTTTAGCACGTAAGATTATATTTGTAATAGTGAATCTCACTGGAAATCACTTCCAGTAATGCCAGACGGGAAATAAGTAAACTCAATTAACTGGTAAGGCTCCCGCATGAGACTTCTCAACATTCTTCTACTTAAATTATTGATACAAAATATTATTTTATAATTTATGTACCGGATGGAATTAAATGATAGTGGCACCCTGAAAATATTATATCGAGTTTAAACGCATATTGTTTTTTTGGCATAATGACATTACCATTAGGGTCATTCCATCTCAAATCAACCAAAAAAAAATTATTTCGACACCCATGATTTCAGATTTTGTTGAATTTTATTTTGGGGGTTCTATTCATTGATTTAAGAAACCATTCCAAATATTTTTGATATATCTTTAACGGTTTGGATTTTATGGTCTCTTAAAGTTTTGTGATTTTCGTGTTTTCTATCGATTAGGAACTGTAAAGTTAATTTGTTTTCATTTCAAAAATAATTTGTAACTCTCTTATTTACGAACCATTTTGATGGAATTTTTTGTGTGTATTCATAAATATATTTAAAAACAATAAAAAAATAAACTAAGGTACCAAGTAAGTATTTGTGGACAGAAAAAAATTGCAAAGTTTCAATTTGAGCTTTTCAGAAAGCAAATATACAGTTTCACGTAAAATTGAATATCTCCAAAAGGGAAAAGGATAATCATGGAAATCTTTTTTTTTTTATGTTCTAAGATATATGAGCTACCACCAAAAACAATAAAATTAATGGTTATTTGACCCCTTCATTGTTTATTCCAAGTATAAAAATAAATATATAGAAAAATTTAGAAATTTGTATGAATTAAAAGAAAATGATAAATAAAGGTAACTAAAAAGATAGTTTACATAGGTTTATTGTACAATAAATACAGGTTACATTATTGTTTACCCCAGTTAAGTGTACTTTAATATATACAATTCTTATGGTTGTTTTGGTCAATGTTCTTTACAATTTTAAAGTATCGTTTAATTTCGCTTCAACACTTGACATACATTGTTGAGAAAACTGGTACTTTCTTCCTTTCATTGTTTTTGGAGATTCGACAATCGTAATAATATGAAGAATGGGTACAGCACATATATCCTCCTTTTTAGGCCAAGAAAATGATGCTGAAGGTCCATGGGGATGAAGGAACTGTACTGTGACATCTTGTTCTTTGGTGTTCACCTCACTCACCATGCCAAAGTACCACAATCTGTCATATACACAAGCAATGAAACATCCTGGGCTTAAATCTTTCAATGTTACTTGACTCTTTCGTCGATTGTTCAATAAATTAAAAGTGAGAGCTGGTTTTTCGTCCATACTAATTCTTCGAGCTTCAAAGGTTCCGGTTTCATCTATTGGCTGAAAGTTGTGAAATGATCTTGTCCCTGGAAGAGTTTGAACATCTTTGAAGCGATCTTCCAAAGCAGGACGAGTTATTTCAACTATTTCTTTAGATATGAAGAAAAAACTGACTTTTTCTATTCTGGTTTTGTAAAAGTCAAACAATTGAGCCACTGATATTATTTGGTTTTCTAAGGGTCTTTGCAAATATACACAATATTTGCAATATATATATTTTCCAATATTTTTTTTTTAGAATATATGAAAATGATTTCCTAATCTATCCCCTTTCGACTTTTTGACACACGGTTTTTGAATAATTCAAACCACAATCATGGGTACCATTTATTACAATTAAATATCATCTATAATTTCCTGCCAAAAACCAATCCAAGCACATATAGTTTTAGCATAGTTTTATACATAAGATTATATTCGTATTAGTAAGCCTCAGTGGAGATCACTTTCCGTCATGCTAGCATTCCACAGGAAATAAGTAAACTCAATTAACTCCCGTCAATTTCCGCTCTCGCAGGAGCGTTATCATCATTGTTTTCCTTAGATTATTGATTCAGAATATTATTTTAATAATTTATCTACCTGATGGAACTAAATAATAAATCCCTAAAAATAATTTCATTTATGTTCAAAAAGCTAAATGAGGGGAAGAGAGCCCCCCTGCAACCTAGTAATACTTTAAACATTCATATCTTGCATATATTAAATACCAGAAATGCTCTTGTAGTTTATATTTCTATTGGAAATAAATAACAAAGTTATTTTCTAGGAGAAATAAATAAATGAGGAAGGGGCAACAAAGATTTATAACCTCAATAATCCGAATAAAACTTAGTACTATCATATAAGACTAAAAAATTACACCATTTGTCATAATATTCATTTATTAAAAACCCTTAAATAAGTACTAATAAAATTAATGACTTCTGCTATAGTTTTAGCGTATATCCCATGTTTACTTCATTTTACGACAAAAGTGAATGCACACAACTCTAAATAACAAAGTAAACAACTTTTGTTATGTGCACGTTTGCTGAAAAACAAATAGAAAATAAAAAAAGCGAATTTTTCATTTCAGCCTCTGTTATGATCCCCACTCCCCTTTGAATCTAAAGTTTTTAATGTAGCTTATAATCATGGAAGAATTAATGCTAATACACACACCGAGTTTTGTTCGGTTCAATCGTTAGTGCCCAACAATAGTGTTGGTTCTCGCTTTAGAATTTAGTGTATATCTGGTTTATACTTATCTATTGGGCAAAAGTGAATATAACAAAAGTTATTTTAACCCTTCACAGGCAAGGCTGGGTCGCTGGTGACCCAGAGGGGGTTTAAAATGTTTTAAGGGGGGGGGGGAATAGGGGAAGGAGGAGTGGGGGTTTGCAAAAAACCCTCCTTCTGAGTATTGCTCCTGACATCTAGGAGGGAAGCTGAGTGGTCTTGACTATAATATTAAGCCTGTTTCTTCCTGTACTCTAGAAACCTCGATCCTGGGTCACATATGACCCGCCCGGCTTTTCATGCACTTATATTAATCAATTTTTTTCTGTAAATTTATGTTTTTTTAAATTTATTGAACTGACTGCTCAACTGTTCAACACAACTGAAAAGTTTCTGTAACAGAATGGCATCTGAAAATGTTTTATTTAGGACTGCTGAGGAAATTCTACAAGAGCTTGAGCGACAACGAGCAGAAGAACCTGATGATGATTTCCAGGATTCAGCCAGTGAAGATGAAAATCCAGAGTTGGTAAATGATGACTGCGTCAATGATGAGTTTCATCCACTTCCTGAGGATGATTTTGATGAGGAAATGTTCCAAGTTACTCATAATGAGTGAAATTTCTTCTTAGGAAACAATATGGATAGACAAACCTTTACGGTATCCCTTTTCGAGAACACCCTCTCGAAATTTGTTGAAATTCCCAATGACCAAGAATAGTGCAGGAACTACCCGCGGAGAGTAGGAATGTCTTTTCTTATTATTTTCACATGAAATGATAGAGAAAATTACTACTTTCACTAATGAGGAAATCGCAACCAGGGCCAAAACATTTGCCTCCAAACAGTGGTACATTGGAGAAACCAATACATTAGAAAAAACAGCATTACTTGGCTTGCTCTTGAGAGGTGGCACATTGCACAACCTCACCATGGACGACTTATTTTGCTGTAATGGATGATCCTTTTTCCTTACATTAATAAAAATGAACTCATTTATCTTTCACATGTTGAATTTTTATTATTATTATTATTATTTATTAACGTCCACTTTTTGCAACTTAGGCTAATCGGGAAGGGTTATCTACAGGTTACCACCCTTTTCTAGCCAGGGTGGAATTTTAGGACGTTATTTAATGAATTTCGTCACTAAATAATTTCCTTTGCCCAGGCAAGAATCGAACTCGCCACTCTCGGTTTACCATGTGAGATAAAGGTCAACGCTTTAACTCGCATGGCTAACCTGAGCCCCTGAATTTTTATAGACTTGTGTATATCGTTAAGTACAATAAACTTTATAAACTGTGTTTTCCTTTATTTAATTTTATTTTTAAGTACCTCCTAGGAGAGGTAATATGAAAGAATACTGCTATAAATATGATCGGGTCACCCATGACCCACCTTGCCTGCACTGTAATTATCATATACCTTGCCTGTGAAGGGTTAAATACAAAAATAAACTACTTTTGTCATGTGAATATTTGCTGAAAACCCAATAGAAAACGATATACTGCTATTTTAAACTCAGGCCTCTCTTACAACCCCCACTCCGGCCCGTCCCTAGAAATGTTGGTATGGCTTATTATAATTAAGGCGTCAGTGCTAATACACATACCGAGTTTTATTTAGTTCCATTGAGTCATTCGTGGCAAATAAAATTGTTGTTGAATTTTTAGCGTATAACTCATTTATTCTTCAGTAAACGACGAAAGTGTATATAACAAAGGTTTCTCTAAATAACAAAATAAATAACTTTTGTTATGTGCATATTTGCCTAGGGGGGGGGGGTTACCTGTTTGTCTTAGAGAATATTAGTATAGTCTAAAGTCTAAGATGGACTAATAGTAATATACATACCAAGTTTCATAAAATTCGGTTCAGCCGTTTATGCGTGAAAAAGTAACAAACAAACAAACAAACATACACGAAAGAGACAAATTGCAGTTATGGAGTCTATGACATGTGAAACGAAATAGTATCGTGAAATTTCGAGAAAAAAAAATCAATGTACAGACAGAGGTTACAATTTTATATACAGGGTGTCCCCAAACCAAACGGCCAAACTTTAGGGATCGATAGAGGATCGAAAAACTAAAACAAAAAGTCCTCTGGCATATGCCTCGTTTTCGCTTCGTTTTCGAGAAAATCACAAAAAACTAAAAATAGTTGTGCAAAAACTAGTTAAGGCCAATGAAAGAGCGGATTTTATTCCTTGAATGAATTTTAGCAATAAATGTTATTCCAATACAATTATTGTATTCTAATCTTATACTAACAGAAAGGTAATTGAAAAAAAAAATTATTTTTTATTAAGAAAAAATAATAAATACTTTTTTATTCAAATATTCATAGTATAAAAAAAATTACCTATTTAAAGTAGATAACATTATGAACAATAACTGAAGATTAAAACATACAAAAAGATTAAAAATTTAGTAAATTAATAAAATAATTAAATATTCTTACTTGGAAAACATAAATGTTTCAGTTTTTATATGGGTCTACCTTAGTGAGAAAAAAAAACCTGAAAATTTTACCTTCTCTAAAATTACATCGTTAATTTCTAAAGCGTCAACGTAAATGTTGTTCGAAGTGCTGGCCTCTCGCTGCAATACACGCATCACATCGCTTACTCACAGATCGCACTGCATCTAAACATTGTTCTGCGGTGAGCTGGTTGCAAACCATTCTGATGCGCTCGATGAGGTCATCCCTTGTGCAGACGGGCTCTCGGTAGACATTTTCTTTCACGTATCCCCACACGAAGAAATCTAGTGGCGTGAGGTCCGGAGACCGGGGAGGCCAAGGCACCGGCCCACCTCGTCCTATCCAGCGACCTGGGTAGTTGATGTCCAACCAGTGTCGTACGGCCCTTCCGTAATGTGCAGGACAACCATCGAGTTGAAACCAGCTCTTAAGCCTTGTTTCCAAAGGGATATCTTCCAAAAGTGCCCGTAAGTCATTCTCCAGGAATAGATGATAACTTTCAGCGTGAAGTCGAGCAGGTAAAAATACGGGACCTATTATGCGATTATAACAAAGACCGACCCACACGCTTACAGAAAACTCATGCTGGTAGTGAAATTCTCTAACAGCGCGGGGATTTTCATGTGCCCAAAGGTGGTAGTTTCTTTGATTGAATATGCCCGCACGTGTAAAAGTCACTTCGTCCGTCCAGATTACTTTCGAACTTAAGTTTACATCGTTTTGCAATTGTTCTTTGTACCAATTACAAAAATTTAATCGGCGGGGATAATCAGCGGGTATTAAATTTTGTACCTTTTGTACATGGTAAGCATGCCTGCGGTCAGCCCTTAATGTGCGCCAAATGGTTGTCTTTGGTATGCTTAGAACTGAAGCAGCTCTCCGGACGCTTGTGCCAGGGTTGGTATTGAAGTGCCTCAGTATCCTCTCCCTCCGCCTCAGGTCGGCTTCCATCGGAGCCTGCATACGGTTTCCACGACGATTACATGAGAAGGACCCAGTCTCTCGAAGCCTTTTGAAAGTGCTGGTAAAAACACCTCTGTGTGGGGTTTCTCGGTCAGGAAACCGTCTGCGATATTCCCGAACTGCCTGACGTGCATTGCCATCGCAGAATCCGTAGACGTATTCAGCGTTGGTAAATCTAGCCATATTTGTTGACTTCACTGAACAGTACTAGCAACATCACTAATGTGAGAATGCGAGGCTGGATTCCCCCCGAAAAGGATTAAAATGATAGTAAACATTTTAAACCTTTCTTTTTAAGTTTAAACACTCAACCTAGACGTTTTATTGATAAGCAAACCGTGAGAATATTCATGTTTTCTAAATTTACTCCTCGTAAATTAAAAAACTCAAAAAGCCAATAGTTTTTTGTAATTTAAATACATTATTAAAAAAAAATGCACTTTTTGCACAACTAATTTCAGTTTTTTGTGATTTTCTCAAAAACGAAGCGAAAACGAGGCATATGCCAGAGGACGTTTTTTTTTTAGTTCTCCGATCCTCTATCGATCCCTGAATTTTGTCCGTTTGGTTTGGGGACACCCTTTATATATATATATATATATATATATATATATATATAGAAGATAGATACTAGCTCAGATACCCGGCTTCGCCCGGGAATTGATTTGAGGTTAAATGGGGATGGTATTTTTTTAGCAAGGCTTTACTTTGCTAAATATTTTGACATTTACCCCTCCCAGTGTTTATGGTTAATACCCGTTGTTGCCATTTGTTAATGATAAAATTAATTTTTTATGTAAGTCTTCACTGTCCTCCAAATTGTCATATTTCCCGTCTCCTGTGCATTATGCATAGATTTCAGTTATTAAGGACAAAATATTTTAACATAGATTTGAATTAATTTTTCCAGATGAGGTACCTCATAGTTCAAATTGGAATGAATTATTGAGCATATCAATATTTCTACGCAAATTACTTGCTCCACACATTATCCCTGGAGAAATGTATAAAACAAAAGTTAATCTAAATATCAAAGTAAACAACTTTTGTTATGTGCATGCTCGTCGAAAAACATACAGACAATGAAATATAGCGTTTTTTTTTTTTTTTAGGCCTCCCTTATAACCCCCACTCCCGTTCTAACCTAAAAATTTAAATATAGCTTATAATCATGGAAGAAGTAATGCTAATTGACATACCGAGTTTTTTTAAGTTCGGTAAATCGTGAGAGCCCAATGAAACAGTTGACTCCCGCTTTAGTTTACAGTGTATATTTCGTTTATACTTTGTTAAAAGACAAAAATGAATATGATAAACGTTACTCTAAATAACAAAATAAACAAATTTTGTTATGTTTATATTTGCCGAAAAACGAATAGAAAACGAAATACCGCTATTTTTAATTTCAGGCCTCCCTTACAACCCCCACTCCTGCCCCTCCCTAGAAATGTTGGTATGGCTTGTTAAAATGAAAGCGTTAGTGCTAATACACATACCAAGTTTTATTTATTTCGGTTGGGTCTTTTGTCCCAAATAAAATTGTTCACTTCCGGTGTAGGTTTTAGCGTAGATCTCGTTTATAATTCGGTATACGAAAAAAATGTATATAACAAAAGTTACTCTAAATAACAAGACAAACGTTTGTTATGTTCATATTTGCAGAAAAACCAATAGGAAACGAAATATCGCTATTTTTAATTTCATGCTCCCCTATAACCCCCACTCCTGTTCATCTCGGAGAATATTAACATAGCCTAAAGTCTAGTTTGGGTTAGTAGTAATAAACATACCAAGTTTCATAAAATTCGGTTCAGCCGTTTATGCGTGAAAAGGTAACAAACAAACATACACAAAAGAAACAAAATGCAGTTATGGCGTCTATGACATGTGAAACGAAAAGTTATCGTGAAATTTCGCAGAAAAAAATCAATGTACAGACAGAGTACTATATTATATATATATATATATATATATATATATATATATATATATATATATATATATATATAAAATTGTAACCTCACAGAGTACTATATTATATATATATATATATATATATATATATATATATATATATATATATATAAATAAAATTTTAAAACTCTGGTCTGTACATTGATTTTTTTTCTCAAATTTTCAAGATAACTTTTCGTTTTCAACATGTCATAGACACCATAACTGCCTTTTGTTTCTTTCGTGTCTGTCTGTTTGTTTGTTTGTTTATTTGTTTGTTACCTTTTCACGCATAAACGGCTGAACTGAATTTTATGAAACTTGGAAAGCATATATATTACTAACCTCAACTTAGACTTTTTAAGGCTACAATTAATATCCTCTTAGATGAAATAGGAGTGGGGGTTATAAGGGAGGCCTGAAATTAAAAAAATATCGATATTTCGTTCCCTATTGCTTTTTTTCGGCAAATATGCACATACCAAAAGTTGTTTATTTTGTTATTTAGAGTAACTTTTGTTATATACACTGTTTTTCGTATACCGGAATTATAAACGAGTTATATGCCAAAAACGTAGCGGGAACTGGCACAATTTTATTTGGGACAAAAGACCCAACCGAAATAAATAACAATCGGTATGTGTATTAGCACTAACGCTTTAAAATAGAACAAGCCATACCAACATTTCTAGGGACGGGCAGGAGTGGGGGTTGTAAGGGAGGCCTGAATTTAACAAGTTGTGATATTTTCGTTTCCTATTGGTTTTTTTCGACAAACTTGCACAAGACGAAAGTTGTTTATTTTGTTATAATTACAGTAACTATTTTGACATTCACTTTTGTCGTATAGACACATAATAAACGAGATATACACGAAAATCTAAAGCGGGAACCAACAATTTTTGTTTGTCACTAACGATTGAACCGAACTTAGCAAAACTAACCGGTGTTTGAATTAGCATTAATTCTTCCATGAAAAAAAGCTATATTAAAAATTTTAGGTTCAACAGGGGAGTGGTGATTACAAAAGAGGCTGAAATGAAAAACTCGCTTATTTATATTTATTCTATTCATTTTTTCGGCAAACGTGCGCATACACAAATGTTTGTTTACTTTGTTATTTAGAGTAACTTTTGTGTGCATTCATTTTTGTCCGTGAAATGAAGTACAACACGGGATTATACGGCTAAACGGGAGTCAATACTTATATTAGTACTTATTTACGGGGTTTTTTAGTAAATTGAATGTTTATGACGAAATGATCATGTTTTCGTCTTATATGATAGTTCAAAGTATGATTCGGATTAGTGGGGATATAAATATCGTCATCCCCCCCCCCCCCTCCTCATTTATTTTAAATTTTCCTAGAAAATGACTTTGTTATATATTTCCAATATAAATAATAAACAATAAGAGCATTTCCATTATTTAATTTGTATAATGTACCTTGATGTTATTGAAACAAATATGTAATGTAATAACAATAAAACGTTAATGGTAATGTCATTATGACAAAAAAAAATATGCGTTTTAAAAACACGATAGTAATATTTATTCAGGCTACCACTATTATTTACTTCCCTCCGGTAGATAAATAATAAAAAAATGTATTTTGCATCAATAATATAAGTAGAAAGAAAGTTGATAAGGTTTCTCATGCAGGAGCGGAAAAATGACGGGAGCCTTACCTAGTTAATTGAGATTAGGTTATTTCCCGTCTGGCATTAACTGGAAGCGAATCCAGTTAGATTCACTATTACAAATTTAAACATACGTGGCAAAACTTTGCCTAAACTAATGTGAGCTCAGATTGGCTTTTGAAAGGAAATATGTTCATTATAGATGATATTTCTTGTAATAAATGCTACCCACATGATTATGTTTTGAACTATTGAAAAACGGTGAGTCAAAAAGTGAAGAGGGATAGATTAAGAACACAAATTTCATTTATCCTTCAAAAATGAAATTTCTAATTCAAATTAATCCCCAAAAAGTTACCCTTCAGGGTTGGCTATTTCGGAAAATCATTACGGTCGTGAAGGAAAGTGTAATTGTACACATTGAAGTCTGTACTATCAAAATACCATCATTCGTCAGTCAAGAATGATTTCCCGGGCAATCGCCGGGTACCTAAGCTAGTATATATATATGTATATATATATATATATATATATATATATATATATATATATATATATATATATATATATATTTATATATGTCTGTTGCCGCTCTAGCGGTCGCAATTTTTGTTTGATCGTTATCAAACTCCATATTTAATCGTTTTATGTTAAAACAAAGATCAGTTTCGTTAATGGCTGAAATCGAACAAGTGGGAGGGGAATTTAGAGGGGGGATTTTAAAAATTCGAAATAACTTCCAACTAATCTTTTTGGATATTGTATGAGCTATAAATATTGTTCTATATTTTGTGTAGCATGAATATTAACCGTGATATGTGGATTTTATAGCTTAGAGTAAACCTCCACTCCTACTCATTTTATATGAATAATAAGCTTAACTCGTATATCATGAATTACGCTGTTTTAAACTAGAATACCCAAAATTCCTTTCAAGAGATCTTTATTATGCGAGTTACATGCAAATTTGTTGCGTGATGGCGTCATCAATTAAGATTTTATATTGTTATTCGAATTTGTTTCCTTGGCCTATATCATACTATATATTTCAACGTTACAGACAAGACTAAGAATAATAGATTTTATTGGCTGAAGTCAGAGCTGGAATAGAGGGGGGAGGTTTATAGGGGACGAATTCGAAAATTCAAAATACTGTCGTTATTATGAGTCGGATCGTAAAATGTTATAGGACGAATGTTGATACACTATTGACGCTCTACAATTGTTGTGCTATTCATTTTTTTCGTAACTCGAGAAACCAATGAGTTATTCGTACTGCTTTGTCCTCTGCCTTCCACGGGAGATTACCGCTCAACCCCTCATGTGTTATGCAATCACGTGGGAAATCTCATTAGTTTACGCAGCCCCTGCGAGACGGACTTAAGTTACTTTAATTTCTCGTGCAGAAGAAAGAAAAACCAAACTAATTGCATTAATGAATCTCGAGGTGATCGTTGAGCACGGCATATTAATTATTGAATCAAAATACCGAACTCGCTATTTGTACTAATCGAAATGTTGACGAGACTTTAAACTGTAATATTTTCCATGGTAAAGTAGATATGAGAAATAAAATAAAAATAACGAAAATTCCACGAATGGAAGTAAAACTTGAGGGGGCCTGAGTTAAGGTTTAATGATATATCATGACTAAAGAGGTTTCATCCGCAGGCTAATTGAAGACAGGCAGGTTGCTTATAGCCCCACTACCTACTTCACACGCTTACCTTAATTACAATTATTATCCTTAATAATGGATCACCAACTTCAAAAGTTACTAATCGCAAAAGAAGGGAAACAACCGCCGATCCCAGCAATGCTGCATCCTGCCAAGCAATAAGCACGTAGGACACATTGATTCCTGCAACGCTGCTCCCTAGTACAGCTATCGGGATGTAGGACACATTGATTCCTGCAACGCTGCTCCCTACTACAGCTATCGGGATGTAGGACACATTGATTCCTGCAACGCTGCTCCCTACTACAGCTATAGGCACGTAGG
>JADPXZ010000010.1:0-25000 GCA_019009955.1 Riptortus pedestris
AATGCTGTAAAACAGTTAAGAAAAGATTAAGAGGGGCTTTGTTCTCAAATGAAAATCCAGACTTAGCTTTAAGTTAAGTAGATTTTTACAATACTAGCTTATCGAAATGCTGTACATAATACTACTAATGAAACTCCAGCCAAACTAATGTTCGGTCGATTGTTGCGAACAAGGTTAGATTTGATACGTCCTGCTGTCAGTAAAACTGTTTTGTTAAACCAAAATAAACAAGTTGTAAATAAAGGGGGTAGTCAAACTAGAGAGTTGTCAATAGGACAGCTCGTTTTAGTCCGTGATTACAGGGGAAGGAATAAGTTGACACAAGGTGTAGTTATCAAAATGTTAAGTCCTGTTTCTTACTTAGTAATATTAGACTCAGGAATTGTATGGAAACGTCATATCGACCAGCTAGTCGGGTTAAACACTAAAGTAAATTTAAATGAAAAACAAAATGACAATGCTAGAGAAATGATGTTGCCTCCAGCTGGAAATCGTTGTGACCTGGATGTTGGTGAAAATGGTCAGTGTGAGACTCGGGCTTCACCCGTGAGACCGGAAATACCGAGTGCACCTCTTACTCCAGGGTGTAGTAAGCGTAGTATTATTAGCTCATCACTTAGTCCACCGGACGTGACCCCTCCATCGCCTGTTCGATCAGCTCGACCCAAAAATCACCATTGAGACGATCTGCTAGAGAAAGGAAACCTCCTGAAAGATTAAATTTGTAAATATGTGTTTTCTTGTGTTTTCAGTTTTACCATTGTTGTTTTTCTTCAATCTAGATTTATTATGTGGATTCTAAGTTAATATTTTAACTATGTTAATACTTTAAATAATATTATTATTTAATAAAAAAAATATGGTGTTATTTAAGAAATTGTATTTTGGATCTTAAAGGGAAGGAAATATGTAGTGTATGTGGTATAAAGATGTAATTGTATAAATGTATGAGTATTGTCATGGCAGTGGGCCGACTGTAACATCAACTAAATAAAGCCCCGGATTGGCTACAACCCTTCACGCCACCTCCCCACTCTACTGCCCACTTTTCATGTTCCTGGTTCCCCAGTCCTTCCTCCCAGGTCCTAGAGTAAGCATGTAGCTGGCCGGGTTTATATTAAACCAAATGCAGTTTATTTATTTATTACAACCAACACCCGAGACACTCTACACAAGTCTACAAGGTACGACGTCTTGAGGCTGATATTCAAAATGACGCCCAAATCTCAAGAGACACCGTTAAACTAAAGCGAGCTAGCACTGAGGGGCAAGAGCTAGCTCCTACAACCGCTGGCCCCACAATCTCCATTTCCATAATACAACAACAAAATAGCAACCTTACAGCTCGTGGACTCATTAACGGAAGGAAGCAGGTCCTCACCATAGACACAGGGGCGTCGCAGTCCATAATTAGGCCCGATTTGGTAAAAGGATCAGTGGAACCATTAAACGACGTTCGACTGCACACTGCTGCTGGGGAATCAGCCACCGTCCATGGAAGAGCCAAGGTTCGACTGACTATCGCCAACACTAGCGCCGATCATGTATTTGTTGTCGCCGACATAGTGGACGAAGCGATCATCGGTGCAGACTTCATGATAGCCTACGGTATCAATCTGCACATGGGTCAACAAGTTATGATCTGGCGCAACGTCGAGATACCCATGGATGATGGATATAAGAGCAAGACCACAGTAAGGAGGCTAACTACCGTCGGACGCCAGAAATTACCACCCCAGTCGGAAACCTTAGTATGGGCGCGTGTGGAAGAAGATTGTGAAGATAACCGGTTGTGGGTAGTAGAACCAAAAGAACTTAAAGATGACATTATAACAGCTAAAGCCCTCGTGAAAACCTGCGATGATGGACGAGTTCCGGTGAGAGTACTCAACCTATCCAACAATGAGAAGATCATTAACAAAAAATTTGAAATAGGTCAATGTGAGCCAGAATAAGCAATAATTAACTGCGCCAAAATTCAGTATGCCCGAAAATGACAGCCAAGGAGCGCAAATTACTTGCAGAAGAAGAGGAAAAATGGATGAAAGGACTGACATCACCTGAAAGAAACAAAGCAAAGGAGTTGCTAAGAACACATGCCTCCGTCTTCGCCCTAAGCAATAAAAGCCCAGGTAGAACAGCAGTAGTGAAACATGACATAAATACCGGTGAAGCGAGACCTATAAAACAAGCACCCAGGAGTGTTCCCCTAGCGAAGCGGAACGAAGTTAAAGAACTTGTCAACGAAATGGAGCGGAATGGAGTCATTGAACCATCTTCGAGTCCGTGGAGCTCGCCAATAGTTCCAGTAAAGAAGAAAGACGGCAGCACCAGATTCTCCGTCGACTACAGAAAACTCAATGACGTCACCAAGAAAGACAGCTATCCGCTGCCAAGAATTGACGACACCTTAGGCTGGAACGAAATGGTTTTCTACCTTGGACTTGCAAAGCGGCTACTGGCAAGTAGAGATAGCCGATAAGAACAAAGAGAAAACTGCCTTTAGCGCAAGCAATGTTTTATGGCAGTTCAAAGTGATGCCATTTGGGCTCTGCAACGCCCCAGCTACTTTTGAGCGTTTAATGGAACGTGTGCTAAAGGGTCTCAATTGGTGTATCTAGATGACATAATCGTTATGGGGAAGACTTTTGAGGAACATTTTAAAAATCTGGTTATTTAGTCGCATAACAGCAGCTGGACTAAAGTTAAGAATAAAGAAATGTGCTCTATTTCAGAAGGAAGTCAAATACTTAGAGCATCGGGTAACAGCAGAAGGCATCTCCACTGATGAGGACAAAATACGGGCCCTAAAGGACTGGCCTCGACCACGAAATCTCCATGAATCTTGGGGCTTTGCACATACTACAGGAGATTCGTGCCAAACTTCGTTCAGGTAGCTGCCAGCTTGCACGAGTTAACCAAAAAGACCGCGATCATACCACTGGAGTGAGGCAGCGGAAGATGCGTTCCAGAGGCTCAAGGAACTCTTGTGCACAGCACCTGTCCTTGCATATCCAATCGCTGGACAGAAGTTCATAATTGACACGGACGCGAATGGCTATGGAATAGGCGGAATGCTTTCTCAAGTAGTTGATGGGGCAGAAAGAGTCATTGGCTACTACAGCAGGGTACTCTCCAAGCCCGAAAGAAATTATTGTGTTACCCGACGGGAGCTTCTGGCAGTGTTGGAGTGCCTCAAGCATTACCACAAATACTTGTATGGTCAACACTTCACCTTAGGAACCCAAAAGGGCAGCTTGCACGATGGATTGAACGTCTGCAGAGCTATGACTTCAGCATCGAGCATCGAAAAGGGGGGAAACACAATAACCCCCAATGCTCTTTCAAGACGGCCATGCAACGTAGAATGCAAACATTGTACTAAATGCCGAGAAAGAGGAAAGCGTCTGGTCGAAGTCTCAGAAAGATGACCCGATTCTGAAGATTATATCGGCTCAGGAGGGCAACAGAAAACCGACCCGTAATGAGACATCAGCTGAAAGCCCCCTTGCGAAATCATACTGGGTCCAGTGGAATAGCCCAAAACTGGTTGAGGGCTGCTTATATCGATCTTGGGAGAGTACAGATGGCAAAACCACAACCGACCTTATTGTCGTGCCCACTTCCAAGATAAATGAGCTATTGAAGCAGTTCCATAATGGTCCCAGCGGCGGCCATCTGGGCATTACAAAAACCCTGGAAAAGATATGACAACGATTTTATTGGGTAGGATGTCAGCAATCTGTAACCGATTGGATAGCCAATTGCGAACAGTGGATTGCAGCCAAGGGTCCAACGAGAAGAAGTTGTGGCAAACTTCAGCTGTACAACGCAGGTGCCTCTTTCGAGCGGATAGCCATCGATGTTGCTGGTCCATTCCCTATCAGTGAGGCTGGAAACCGGTATGTCCTTGTTGTAATGGACTATTTCAGTAAATAGCCCGAAGTGTATGCCATTCCAAACCAGGAATCCAAAACGGTTGTGGATGCCTTTGTAAATAATTGGGTATGCCGATACGGGGTTCCAATAGTCCATTCTGACCAGGGGCGAAATTTCGAATCGGCCTTATTCAAGGAAATGTGTGAATTGTATGGCATTAAAAATACAAGAACGACACTGCTTCATCCACAATCTGATGGCATGGTCGAAAGATTTAATCGGACACTGGAGGAATATCTCAGAAAAGTGGTTAGCACACACCAAAGGGATGTGCACATACCAAAATTACTACTGGCTTACCGGTCGGCCGTCCATGATTCCACCTCATGTACTCCGGCGAAAATCTTATTTGGAGAAGAATTAAGACTGCCAGCGGATTTGGAATTTGGGGCCAAACCCGGACCGTCCTGCGAAGACAATGGAAATACTCCCCAGGCACAGGAAGACCTGCATGAGCTCCATGAGTTTGTACGCAACCGTATTAAAATAACAGGTGATAAGATGAAAGCCAGGTATGATCGAGCAGCAAATACGGAGGGATTTACTGAAGGACAAATGGTTCTACTATTCAACACACAACGCAAGAAAGGACTATCCCCTAAATTGCAAACGCACTGGGAGGGACCTTACAAAGCATTGTTAAATAAACTGTACAGTGATAGTGTGAAACTTGTGAGTATTTAATTATGCAATCCAAAAGAACTGTTATTAACAACGTTTATTACTGGTTTTGTAATAAAATGTAACAATATGTTGTTTATGCATCATTATTTGACAAAAACGTATATGTTAAAAGTTACTTTAACTTTTTTATGAACACAATCCGCGAAAAACTAATAGGAAATAAAATATCTCTATTTTCATTTCAGGTCTTCCTTATAACCCCCACTCCCGTTTATCTTTGAGAATATTAGTATAAATTGTAAACTGGATTAGTACCAATAGACGTACCAAGTTGCATAATATTCGGTTCCATAGTTTAGGCGTGAAAAGGTACCGAAGAAACAGACTTTAAAGCCAAAACTTGTCAATATCGTTCAAAGGGAAACTAAAAAGTATCATGAAATTTTGGGAAAAAAACATCAATGTACAGACGACCGTTACAATTAGATGTATACTGGTGGGTTTCGCCTGTCAGTGGAGTACATGTACCTGCTAGTGGTGGGATTTGAATAACTTTGTGTCAGCCTACACTGCATTCATTGGATCAGGGATCTTGGATAGTAGGAATGATGCAGGCATCCTTTACACATTGTAGCTGTGGTACAATGTCTAAATTTTCCCACACTGACTAAGACATAAGGCAACGGGAATCCACTGTCCAATTTTTTTTCCTCGTTAGCACCATAGTATATTATATATAGCGTATTTTAGGTATGGCCCTACAGGGGAAGTGAGATAAATATAACTGGTCTTGCTTTAATTTTAAATAAGAAAGTTTCAGGCAAACTTTTATTAATAAGCGATTGGCTCCTGATGGTTAAGGTAAGTTGTAAAACTGTTGATTTAGTTGTAATGCAAGTGTATTTACATACATCAAAATACTGATTGAAGAGGTCTAACTCGTATATGATCAAATAGACGAATTATTAAATATGTTGCGATCTGGCTGCGGCGATAAGCAGTGGAAGCTGAAAGAAATGAAAAATTCCACAACCAAACCACTAACAAGAATCTAGGAAGGGCCCACCCACAATCGACTCAAGTCAAAATTCAAATATATATAAATTTATTTATAATAAAAATATTCTCCAATAATAATTATTAATCAAAATCAAGAGGCACCTTTAAAAATATAATAGGGGACACTTATTTCTACTTATAATATATTACAAATAAAACACTTAGCTGTTTTAATAGAAGTGCCGACTTAGCCGTGAGCGATAGTACAGGTGAGAAGTAGTCTGACTCAGGCAGCCCGGAACAAGCTTGAAGGATTAGCGAGATCTCGCCGACAAGGGTCACCCCTCCATGACTGATTTTAATCCGTCCTGTCAGGGTCCTTATATAGGCCTAGCCCAGCAGCCAACTTTGAACTGTCGATCGAAATACGCTAAAAAAGTGCATTAAACGGGAATTTATTACTGAAATTCATCCGTATTATTAGTTAGTGTATCGCCGTTAAGAGCTGTGAATGTTATTATAAAAATCCATCGGCGTTATCTACGAAAATGCCAGAGCACATGGTGACTTAACTCCAAATTGGATATAACTCTTATTTAAAAGTAAAAACTATACATTTAACCATTCATAAATAATAATCTTAATGTGCTCTGTGCTGGGAATACTCAGAATATAAAGTATATGGTAATTTATAATGGGCTTATGTAATGCAATGTCAATTTCATTACAAATATGACTCTCTTAAAGACAATGTTCAAATTATGGGAGACTTCATAATAGGTGGAGGTCATATTGGTAACAAAACTTCTGGAAAATATGGCCTAGGAGATAAGAACAATCGAGCAAAAATGTAATATTATTCTGGAAGGAGTATTGTGATAACGAATGTGCTTTATGAAGTTCTAAAAATAAGAACACACACTTGAAACCAACTGATGAAAAGCGATTTCAAATTGATTACATTCTAGCTAAACAAAGAAATCGAAATCAAATGAAAATAAGCTATAGTTATCCTGGATGAGAAGTAGATAGTGATAATCAATTAATTATAACTAAATCCAAGGAAAAGCAGAATTTTTGGAGAAATTTGAAACAGGACTGATGCTCGCTGAAGATGAGATCTTGGTTAAAAAGGAACTAGGTCCTAGAAAACCATGGATGGGATTCTCCAACTGAGAGATCAAAGGAGCAAATATAAAAACACAGTCACAAATTGCAAGCGCCTTTAACCTATTAACTGCTTCCAGTCACAATAATGGCCTGAGCCATTCCCTCTCGGAATGTGCGAAGCCACTATCAATAAAATGACTAGCTGATGACTTTGAGGTAATAAAATGTGCATATGTAATTCATAAAAATATTTATTTAACTGTAATAATAGTCAGGACAATAGTTAATTACAAAAGATTAAATTTTTTTTTTAAAAATCTCTAAGAATAGAATAAAGTTCAAAATACAATCATAACATTTACTAATAGAAATATGTGTCAGCAATGTATTTACAAATGCAAATAAGTATTATATGGGTTGTTCATTAATAATAAAATGAATGCCTTTTTAAATTTAGGTTTTTCCTTTTTTTTCATTTGAGGCCCGTGGGCCCCCGTATACTGAGTAACTCCACGTACCATAGGTAGTGTATATATGTATGTGTGTGTGTGTGTGTGTGTGTGTATATATATATATATATATATATAAACAATAATACATATATATTTGAACGGACCTCATATTTGTTATCTCTTTGGAAGGAGGATCGATGGATATATGAAGAAAATTTATTGAAAATCGCATTATGAGTACAACCTCAAGGGCTTAATTCCCTCAAGAGAAATCTGATAAAAATACATTATAGATAGGGGGAAACGCACAGAGGAACTAGTAATCATAGAAATGATGGCTGACGTGACGTCAGCCGGACTCATCGCCTGTGCAGAAGCACACCTAGACTCCTTACTCCATGGGCATAATATGTGTCCTGTTTTAGTCATTTTACAGCCATTTGATCGACTCTTTGTTCTCCTACCAAAACCATTTTTCCTTTAACATTAAATGCCATGTTATAAAAAATATAAAATATTAATTAATGATATCATTTATTAAATCATATCTTATTTTAGAGAATCATTTTTGGCTCTTGCCGAACTAGAAAATGAAATCACTGAATTCTACACATTATACCTGTCCTGACACATGAAAAGAATCTTCTCTCCTATTCTGATAACAGGAAAAGGTCACTCAGGGGCTGCGTAAATTAAGCAGACTTCCCTCATACTGGTATGTCACATTTTTGATCTTATCTCACCAAATATTCCATAATTTAAAAATATGCTAAAGGAACCCATGAGTAGAAGTGGGGCTTTACTGAGGGCTGAGAAAGTCGGAAGTAAGAAATTTGCAGAGCATTACTAGTTTAACAGGATAACATTTTTTGGTTCAACTCGTAACGATAATACAAAAATAGCAACTGGTAGAGCACAAAATATAATTTTGAATGGATATTATTTTTATCTATAATAATCGCTCCTTGAGTACAGCCTCAAAAGCTTGTGGGAAATCTGGTAAAAAAGGAAAATATGTTGTTTAGTCTTTTCTGATACGAAACTTTCCATTCTCAGGGAAAGCCAGTCGTAAGTATGTATCCAACGCCCTTCTTAGTCCAGCTCTTGAAAACATATTACAGAGTTACTTTCAATTAGTGTATTTATATAATAAATTGTGCTTATAAGTTCATGAATCTCAGTTATATAATTTAATACTTCTTTCCAAAAATCGTTTTTTGTAAGGCTATCAGAAAATTCATAAAGTGATAACACGTTTGTATAACAAAAAGTAAAAATATATTTCAAATACATTAATGTGTATTCCTTTAAAAATAATGATTTAAGATATTTCTTAATTTTGTTATTTGTGTAATCACTTATAATAAAGGATACATAATAACGAATCATTTCTACAAGGATGAAATGTGTTTAAAATTCGAAGCCTCTGTAGAAAGGAAGAGTTCTGTATTATTCTGTGTTTTATTTTCACCTTTAGTGTTGGTTTACAGAATCATTCATCTTGATTGTTGGCGGGCATCAAGTAGGCTAAGGAATACTAATAAAACGTAGAAGAGAAGCAGGGAAAAGGCAAGGTTGTAACAGAAAGAATATAATAACGATGCAGATTGCCATTGCTTGGACAGAAACAATAAATTCACCGAAGTGATACAGCTTCAGCTAATTGGGCTGTTTTAGTTCTCTATTCTAATATAAAAATAGTTGAACATATAAGTTGACCTCTATGGTAACCTCTCTTCAAGTTGTATTAAAATAATTCATGAAAGCATTTGAATTAAGTTATTATTTACTGTTAGTTAGACCTTTTCAGTGATAAAATATTGTTTTAAAAACGTGAAAATCGTTTATCTTTATTAAATGGGATCATAAAAACAAATCTACATTCTACCTAGTCTTGTTACCCTATCAAGAGTGCCTTGGGCCTGTCTGTAGGCTGTGCTATTATTCGCGTTTTCCCCTCTATACGGGATTTTATTGTTTATTAATAAATGGCAAGTTTTATATTACACAGTTTAAAACTTTTTCAACTCATAATTATATTTTCTTGTGTTTTACGACAATATGATAAATATAACTTTAATGTTTTTTTTCATCATTAATACCTCTTAAGCTCATTTCTTAATGTAACAATTCACATTTGACAACAGAAATTTTGTTGCTCTCTAATTCTTTCTATTGTTTTTAATTACAGTACTTTGTTCCTATCAGAAGATATACTTTTGCCTTTGGCATACATTAAATGTTTTTTTTGTTAATATTGAATAAACCAATAGCTGGGCCAGGCAAGAATGAATTAATTCAAATAAAGGGTTAGAACCGCCAATATAAATAATACTGTTGTCATACCTTTCGGTCGAGACCGTCGCCACTGGCTGATCGTCGAGTACAGCTGGCAAGCGCTTTCAATACAATGGCACCATCTTCAAGCACGTCGAAAAGTTGTACTGAGTTAGATGCCTGTTGGTCAGTAGGTTTTATGCGTCAGGTCACCGTATTAGTTTGTTTACGTTTAGTCCAAGTCTGTTTACTTACCTCAGATCTGTCAAGCGAAGGGTGTTAGCTAGTCCAGGTAAAATGTTTTTGTCTGGTGTGTTGTTTACGTTTTAGTCCAAGTCTGTTTACTTACCTCAAATCTGTCAAGTGCCCAGGTAAATTGTTTTCGTGTGGTGGGTCATTTCCTCGTCCAAGTTGGGTTGTTTACGTTTTGTGTGTTGGTCTGGTGTAGTTTGTTAATATGTAGATACAGGGTAATGTGATATGTGTACAATTGTTGGTATACATCAAGGATACTTAAATAAATATACTCAAATAATCTGGATCTATATACGTCGTCGCTTCGTCTGAAGATACTCCTGCGTGTGTCCGTCAGTTGATGTTTTCCGTTTAAGTAGTCTCAATGGTCTGAATATCGTGTCTGAGCTGGTGTTGAGCTGTTCGTTGATAATGTCTCAGTCATCAGCTTGAGCACACATTTAAACTGAGAAATGTATTCGACAACTAGTATTCCAAAAAATTAAACTTTCAAAATTGTCTCGTGATGTGTATATATATATATAATGATTAGCTCAGCAGTTTATTAAAACGTAAAAATAATATATTGTTTTTTGTTGTTGAGGAGTTTTTTTTTTTTTTTTGTAAATAATTGAAATGAAATTATGGTTTTTGTAATAAAGATTTGACCTCTCATGTGAACGTTTCCAATGCCAGTTTGAGATTATTCAGATGAAATATCTATTTTAGAAAGTATATTGTCAATATATTTTGAGTGGTTATTGCCAATATATTTTTAAGGAAATTTTCCATTAGGGAATGTACTATTCTGTAGATCACAGGATAAAACAATAACGTGGACAAGTATAAATTTACATTTTGGAACACCTAGATGACATTACCACAATTCAACCTAATTTTTATACAACTACGTATGTATCCACATTCTCTTTCTGACACACATTCACATACTTTTATATGAAACATACATTATTTTTGACATTTTGAAATTATATATATTTTTTAAAAATAGTAGAACCATGCATATATATTTATTCATCAGCTCTGCAAATAATCCTCTAGCATAGTAGTCATAATACTTGTGATATATTAAATTTTTTCGAATATAATGATTAACTCCAATATTTCTGTATTTCTGATTTTAAGGAACAAGAAACGAATGTACCACAAACTATACTACCAACTCCAGAATTAGAAACACAGGTTGATTATAATTATATCAACATAAGTCTGTGTATGTGTGTTTGTCAGTTAATTGTGCATGTGAGAGTGTGATTCCTCAATATATTAATTATTATGATTTAGCTAACATCAGCCAAAAAAAAAAAATCCCCTAATATATAGTACTACATCTAGATTGATGTGTATTACCTTTTCCCTCTTATACTAGTCTTCTCTTACATGCGCCAATTTATGATTTTTAGTAGCAGTCTAGTCCGGATAAAGAGGAAGGAAAAAACAGTGCATTCTCCCCAACTACAATAGAAACTCTTGAATTAAATATAGAGGTACGTTATTATGACATCAATATATGCATTTATATTTTGAATGCACTCTTGAGTTTATGAGTATATGTGTTCTTCAGTATATGCACACATATTAGTTTGTGTGTGTTCATATTGTATTATATATTTCTTTGCGAAGGTGTACTTATAATGTTAGAAAAAAATTATCAACTTTAACATAATTTGGTGTAATAGACAAATTTTAATGAAAATGGGATATATAAAATATATAGTTGAGACATGTAAATCTTAATAATTTAATTAGCTAGGTGAATGATATATCTTTAGAATGTACGTAAATTATCATCAATGTGTGTGTGTGTGTTTCAGAATCCATTCCAATCTCTGTAGACTTGTTTCAAAGATTATTTTGTAGGCTACTACTTTTATGTCCCAGCATTTTTCAATAAAATGTGCAGTTTCTGAACTAAAGATTTGTGGGTCTCACTGCTAAAGGATGACTCAAATTGAATAATTCACCCATATAAACTCGTTTAGGACTTGGTTTTCCACAAGAATCCATCATGAAAAGTGTGTCATTGCAATGGAAATTCCAAAGTAATGGTCACCGAAGAACGGGAGAAAGTTAGGAGGTTGAAACTTAATTGATGTACATATTTATGAAATACAGATTTAAAAAAAAACTTACGAGATCGGGCGCGTGGCATCTAGGAGATACAATTTAATGACAGGTGAAACTGACGACTCCGTTAAACACAGTGACTCAACATACCTTGAGGGGGAGTTCTCTAAAACACATAACTCGAAGCACTACAACACCACTCTATGCTAGGAGGTGTGGCAAATATTTTTCTAGAAACTGTGTATCTGAGAGATCACGCGCCCGACGGAGAGTTAACTCCAATATTTCCCTATTTCTGATTTTAAGGTACAAGGCACTATTGTACCACTAACTCTACTTCTTACTCCTGAGTCCGTATCAGAGGTTGGTCATTGTTATATCAATATAAGTGTGCGTGTGTTTTTGTCAGTTATGTGTGTAATTTTTCGATCCGACGTATAGTAACGGAGATATTTTGAATTTTCGAAAATCCTCCCCTCTAAACCCCCCCTCCCACTGGTCCGATTTCAGCCGTTAACGAACTTGATCTTTCATTTTACATAAAACGACTAAATTTCGAGTTTTGTAACGATTAAACAAAAATTGCGACCGCTAGAGCGGTAACAGACAAATATATATATATATATATATATATATATATATATATATATATATATATAGATATAGATATATATATACAGTTTTGAACGGACCTCATTTTCGTCACCTACTAAGTAGGATCGATGGACATTTGAAGAAAAATGTCGAAAATTCCGTCATGAGTACAACCTCAATAGCTGATTTCCCTTAAGGGAAATCTGCTAAAAAAATTTAATATGATAACTAAAGAAATGTTTAGTGGATTTTGTATTTTTTTTATTTACTATTACTTTTTATTATTATATTTCTGTAATATTTTTCTGTCAAAAGAAGATTAGCTATATTTTATTTTCACGATCAATAAGATGGCCTTGTCCTCTACTAGTATTTTAATTTATGCAAAGTACACTTTCAGATTGGAGCAGTAGCCTGGACCAAAATTTGAGCTCACCATACCTGTATTTGGAGTGTGCACACTAAAAGTTTTGCCATAAAAAGGGAAGGGGATAAACTCCTGAATATCGCTGTACTACCAATATGTAGTGTTAAGGCTCTGATCAATGTAAAAAATACGTATATTGGGTGCTCAAGGCAGTACATTTGTGGCCAGCCAGAGAGGAATCTACCCACTTGTCGTCACTGCTTCAGGATGTTGAATTTTGCAAAATCACATCGGCAATAACGAATTCTCCATGTTCTTCAACATGGTACGATTTCTTATTGAAGTTATTTGATATATTTCCTTTTTTGACCAGAATACTTTAACATCATATAAATTATGATGATTAGGTTGTTCTGCTAAAAAAAAAAAAAATTAATTTATGAATCACAGTTGAGAACTACTGACTCACGGAAAACATAAATTCAAATACAGCAAGCTTGTATTAAATATTCCCTTTTCTAACATATCTAGTGGCTCAAAAACAAACTAGATTTATGAAAAGTAACACTAGCCAAAAAAGCTAGTACACTCTTCAATTTCCTACTTAAGTAGTCAAATTTTGTAGATTTCCATTATTCCTTTAAATTATTAATTCAACAATTTATTGATTTATGACAGCATATAGTGCCAGACTGTGCCTTCTACTCAGAATAGTAGGTCAGTTTAGCGTAAGGATGACCTTTGAGGCCACAGTCTGACTAGCATTATGCTGTTAATTTCCTGCAGAAGAGTTAAACTAAAAAATGTAAAGTATGTATAATATTAAAAAAGAATGTCATGTATCATTCGATTTGATTATAAAATAAATTTTAATAAAACATCTTTTATGTGGGCCTGAATTACATTAATGTAATGTATTTGAATTTTATTTCACGTATATTTTTTTTAATTTAATGTATTATTCAGGTATAAAAACATTATTCCCTACAGTCTATTATCACTTAAGCATACACAAAAATATTCATCCTAGAATTTTCCTAACTTCTAGATATATTATAAGTTGTAAATCTCTCTCTCTCTCTCCCTCTCCCACTCCCTCCCTCCCTCCCTCCCCTCCCTCCCTCCCTCCCTCCCCTCCCTCCCTCCCTCCCTCCCTCTCTCTCTCTCTCTCTCTCTCTCTCTCTCTCTCTCTCTCTCTCTCTCTCTCTCTCTCTCCTCTCTCTCTCTCTCCTCTCTCTCTCTCTCTCTCCCCGCACTCCTCTCTCTCTCCTCTCTCTCTCTCTCTCTCTCTCTCTGTCTCTCTCTCTCTCTCTCTCTCTCTCTCTCTCTCTCTCTCTCTCTCTCTCCCCTCTCTCTCTCTCTCTCTCTCTCTCTCTCTCTCTCTCCCTCTCTCTCCCTCTCTCTCTCTCTCTCTCTCTCTCTCTCTCTCTCTCTCTCTCTCTCTCTCTCTCTCTCTCTCTCTCTCTCTCTCTCGCTCTCTCTCTCTATCTCTCTCTCTCTATCTCTCTCTCTCCTCCCCCTTAATTTACTAATTCTGTTCTCCCTGTTATCTAACTGTTGCAGAAGTTAAACTCTGACATTGAAATACTCAGTGTCAAATAATAATAGGTGAATTGCGTCCGTAGTTGATTGTCCTCTGATGATTCCAAGTTACCTTGCGCTGATTTTACTCTCCACCAACGGACTTCGGCAATCGCAATTATATCTTCCTTCTCTAGCCTCCTCATGAAGCCGTCAATGAGCAAAGTCCAGAGTGTGGGTCCCAAAATTGACACCTGAGGGCATTAATTCTCAGTTCTGTGGTTCTCCTAGTAGTTCTAAGCAGAGCATCATTGAGGGTGGTTCTAAACATGGTTACTTATGGCTGCACATTCCCACTTCTGTATGACTGTCTAATACCATAGTTTCTAATTGTGTCTTGAACTTCATATATTTCATTCTGTTAGCCAAGTATACCCCCCTCCCCTCCACAGGATCTGATTACATGGTGTCAAAAGAAGATTAGCTATATTTTATTTTCACGATCAATAAGATGGCCTTGTCCTCTACTAGTATTTTAATTTATGCAAAGTACACTTTCAGATTGGAGCAGTAGCCTGGACCAAAATTTGAGCTCACCATACCTGTATTTGGAGTGTGCACACTAAAAGTTTTGCCATAAAAAGGGAAGGGGATAAACTCCTGAATATCGATGTACTACCAATATGTAGTGTTAAGGCTCTGATCAATGTAAAAAATACGTATATTGGGAGCTCAAGGCAGTACATTTGTGGCCAGCCAGAGAGGAATCTACCCACTTGTCGTCACTGCTTCAGGATGTTGAATTTTGCAAAATCACATCGGCAATAACCCACATGATCCACATCATCCACATGATGTTGGCACATCCACATGATCAGTTATCCACATGATGTTGGCTCACCAGGGGGTGCACCAGTACAAAGAATGATATGGTCAGGGTAGAGAACAAGTGCCCTGCCCGAGGAGACATCGGTACCATCCCCTTCAAGTTATGGCGGCGTTGTCCTCCTTGGTTATGGCTGGGGGGGGGGGGAGAGAAACGTAGGGACGGCATGTCTGGTGCTTGCGACTAGTCTATGGTCCGAGGTTCGACCACACTTGTTCCATGCTGAAGCCCGTGCTAGCCATCAGTTAGACCGGGAATCTGATGGGTGCTGTCCTGATCCGTTTTGCGGTAGCCGGTCACGGACATGGTAGTTGTCGTTTACACCCTCAGATTAGATGTGTCAGAAATGATTAAAAAAGTGGCTTCTCAATCCCTTTGGCTGCATATGACAATAATCGTCTAATTTAATGAGGCGATTATCAGACAAACTGAGTGTCTGTTGGAGTAGATGGATTCTTTCATTCCCATCATTAAGCCTCAAGTTTAGGAGAGGGGCCTGGCTGGGAACCCTTTCATTCAGTACCATCCTCTTTTTGCCAACAAAATGCTAGCCCACTAAATCTTACAGTTAAATAAGTACATTAATTTTTTTTTGGTTTTAGAATAAAACAATTATGAGAATAGATCTGACAACGGGACAAGCACCATCGGAAAACATTTTTATCAGTCATCTAAACATTATTGATAACATTTTCTATGGAGAGCTTAGATCCGTCATAAATTGTACTGCCTGTGGTTCCTCAGGAGTAAGTACAGAACCATTCAACAGCATATTTGTTCCTATTCCACCACAGGCTGCTACTGTTACCCTAAATGTAAGTAAATATAAATATTTACTCATTATAAGTTAATATAAATATTTACTCTTAAGTTAATATAAATATTTTAAAAAATTCTTAATAATATTTATTCTACATTCTTGATGAACTCCTCTTAATTCCAGTTCATAGTACAACTCATAGTTGAAGTTCAGTGTAATAGCACTAAACAATAATAAGACATAGATAAGACCAAGTATAGTGCAGCAATGTCTTTTATTTTTTTTTAGTAAACATGAAGGCCATTATCAAGTATATTAGTTCTAATTGTATATCACTGCTAACAAAATATTTTGCTCGCCTGTTGTGGTCTGGCTGTCAGCCGTGGAAGCTGGAAAATAATAGATTCCTCAACCAAACCACTTAAAAAATAAATTAAAGAAGTGAATTTCACCAACAACCAATGCTGATAAAAAATATGGAACAAAAGTGAAATACAAACTGGTTAAGTATACCAGGTCTGGTTAAGTATATACTTACTAACTGTGTGTCGTTTTTGGATGCGTCATTGTTAGAATTCTATTTTACTGTTGTCTCTTCCAACTTGACATTTAAATATCATGTAGCTTCCTCATTTCTCAGTTCAAAAAGGCACCAGAAAATACAATTTAAAAATGATGGTGGTAGTGTTTGTGCTATAATGCCTCTGGACATTTATTTTTCTAATTTAGTCTAATTCTGCTATTACTTAGGGAAAATGGTAGAGTATTCCTTCACTTTGTGCACTAGTGTGTTAAATATGTTATTGCATGCCAAATAACTACTTAGTCAGTATCATATTGTATAAATAGTATGAAAGGGGGTTCAGCCCAAATTCCTTTTTAATTTCTGGAAATTCATTTTTTACTTATTTTATACTATTGTAGCTTTCATTTTTACTTCCATTTATGTACGAAATAAAGGAAGTATTTTAGTCACAAAATATTTTGCCCCATCCTTCTCTCATTTTGACTAGATTCTATTTGACGCATGTACGTATCTCGCACAAGTCAAAAGCAGCTAGACTTAAGCTAAAACTTCACATTTAGGAGGTTTCATACATCTAGTCATGTACCTCTAATATAATATGAAAGGCTATTTAAATAGAGAATTTTTTTTATTTATATTGTTGATATTTAATTCTATACTTACTTAGTGGTTCTGTGTGGAGTGCACTTTCTATGGAGAAAGAGGTAATGTTTCATTTTTATTTCTCCTATCTGATGTAACCTCCCTCAAGTGGCACCAATTAATTTCAGTTATTATTATTTGCAGTGGATTCTAGTTCTATTGAATAACTTTTTTTTTGCTTGTATTTCTGATATATAATTAGCTAATCTTATTGTGTTGTAGCCAATGATAGCCCTGATGATGAACTAAACTTTTTACAAAATGTTAGAATGAAATCGTATTGTGGTAAATTGGTATTTATTCCCTCTGACTGGATACCAAGAATATCAAAACCTATTATTGTTTAGGTTTAAAGTAACGACCTATTTTGATCTTAGCTATATGGTGATAGCCTTGAAGAGGTAATTAGATACTTCATAATTCATTATTAAGTAGAATTTAAAAAAGAAATATCATTTATTACTCATTAACTTAAGAATTATTAATATTTCAATAACTTTTGACATGTTTATGCAGGTGTATGGGTTTATTTGTGAAAGCGTACTATATGTATGCACATATCTTAAGGAACCTCATTTTTACTTCTTCATACAAGGAAGTAAAAATGAGTTCCTTAAGATATGTGCATATATATTGTACGCTTTATAAAGGAAGTATTGCAATTGCAACAATGTTTGGTTTTCAGATTACAATGGAATTATCCATTTTGACCCTCCCTGAACTCATTATGACTAGTTTCACTATCAAAGGTACACATCCACAGATATGTAGGTATCTCAGAAATGGCTAGCCTTAGAATGTTCAAAATTTCATATTTGGAATTTTTGTAATGTCAGTTGTGCACCTACCCTTTTGATTAAAATCAACTAAAGGGGAGAGGGTTTATAGGGGGGGGGGAATAAAAAATTGCAAATTTTTCTGTATGTATTAGAGACACAAAACATTTGTAATGAACATTTTTTTGTTCATCATAAGCAGATCTATAATTTCTGTTCTTGTGCCTTTTTCATCTGATCCATTGGACCAGAGATATTGTATATCACATTTAAATGAAGTGCACCCAAACATTTTGATTATTTAATTTAATAGAAGAACTAGGAAGTCATGTGGTACCAGCATCAGATTTTTTCCAGATAGGATCGGTGGAAATTTGAGCCAAGTTTTGAAAAATCACATCATTGGTACAAAAGCTGGTTTTCTTGAGAAAAAATTGCTAAAACAATAGTTGTAAAAATTAAAAATGACAATATTTCCTTTAAAATTCTCAAACTAACTTGTAACAGTAATGCAATGAAGTTGAACATAACGATCCGTGGAAGGTCTCGAGAGTAGATCTGGTTGAAATATAGCAGTAAATAAAGAGCAGGAAGATGAATTGAAACTGACAAACCAATTTGCAGCACACTGGTCTCATGCAATGAATATGACACATCGGGATATATATATATATATATATATATATATATATATATATATATATATATATGTATATATATATTTTTTTTTAGGTTTGCCCGAGGAAGAATCAACATTTAAAAAAAATAAAAAAGCAGTTAATTACCCTCTTGAAGGATTGAATATACAATTGTTCCAAAGATCAACAACAAAATGTAAAAAATATAATTTATATGCTATAAGCTGGCATTATGGAACTCTAGATAATGGCCACTACAAAGCCGTATGCAAAAATCAGATGGACGATAAGTAAGCTTTCTTTTTTTACAGTCTTTTAAATTCACCAAGCAGAATAGCCACACAGATATTGAGAAAACAAAGGTAGAAAGCAATGCTAGCGTAGTCGAAATTTAGATCCGGGAATTTCAATAAAGATGGATCCATATAGGAAAAATAATCAACTGTAAATTTATAGGATGGTTGTTTTTCAAAATCAAATTTCATCCAAAGATGCAGGTTTCATCCTGCATACTGGTAACACAACACCACCATAAGAAAATACAAACGGTAATGAGAAATCTTTCAGTTAATTTTAATAAACTCCCAACTGAAACGGCTTCTGAATTGTGAGAATAATTTATATTTTAATAACTCAAATTTTAGTAGTCTAAGAACTAAACAAGGGGGGGGGGCGGATGAACAGAACGTATTTGCATAAATCTCACAAAGTAATGAAGGTTAGGTAAGGTTAGAAACGACAGGTTAGGTTAGAAGCTTCCGCCAGTGCCCAGACTTGTGAAAACGGCCGAACTAACCCGAACAACACCCGACCACAGACTTCATAAAAATGCAAATATCTCGGTTAATATTCAAGATAGAGAATAAGTGTACATAACAATATTTATAGTAAATTTAATTTGCAATAAGATTGGTTCTATAAAATTTTTCGATCCGATGCATAATAACGGAGATATTTTGGATTTTCAAAAATTCCCCCCTCCCACTGGTACGATTTCAGCCATTAACGAACTTGATGTCTTTTTACATAAAACGGTTAAATATCGAGTTTCGTAACGATCAAACAAAAATTGCGACCGCTAGAGCGTTAACAGACAAATATATATATATATATATATATATATATATATATATATATATATATATATATATATATATATATATCATTTTGAACGGACCTCATTTTCGTCATCTCCTGGGTAGGATTGATGGACATTTGAAGACATTTTTCGAAACTCGCGTCATGAGTACGACCTCAATAGCTGATTTCCCTTAAGGGAAATCTGCTAAAAGCGACTTCACACTGCCGTGGATCCTACCTCGAGGTGAAGGTTGCCTCTGCGTGGGTAATTTAAAATATGAAAATGTCTACTAATGGAGTAATAAATAAATAACCCATCTTGATCAGGCTTTTTACATAAAGTGAACGTTAATAAATATGAGCCAAAACTTGCAATATGTGTCAGTAGATGGAATATCAGCTCAGAGCGAGCCAGCAGTTCTGCCTGGGTTTAATTTATTGAAGAACTTTTAAGAGCTATTGATGACGCAAGTAAAATATAACATTAAAAAATGATTGATTTATATTTAATTTAAATAGCCTTATTTTTATTTATTTCTGAAATAATTAATGAAATGTAATTTTTTTTTAACATTTTCATTTTTTATTACAATAAAGTCTTAAAACTTCATTTCAATGTTTTATTGTGCATACTTCTAAAAAAACTATCATATTCAAAAGTTTTAAACTATAATCCAGTGTATCTGCCTTGCCCCCTGGGCCTCTTACCAGTTAATAAATAGTTCCTTCATCCTTGACACCTATAGTCATCAGCAAATGAACACAGAGACATAAGGAATCTGGCAACAGGTGTTTTTTATTTCCTTGCCTCTATGAAGTTTTAATAATAATCATACATATATATATATATATATATATATATATATATATATATATACATACACTCACACACACAAACACAGTTATATTTTTTTCTTCTTTTTAGTTGGTACATGTTCAATGACGAATCTGTTTATCCCCTACATCCACAGGTCTATTCCATGCCAGAGGCCTATATTTTATTCTACCAGGCTACTTAATTTTTTGTATGTACAAAAACCTGCCTATATTATTAAGATTTCTTTAAATTCCACTTGTTAAATTTGAATTATAACTTCTTCATTCAAATATTTTTCATTTGACTTCTTCCTTGATTATGCTTTGTATGTTTTAGGTAATTCAGAATGCCTCTTCAGGGGAAGAAATAAATTATATTGCCTCATAGACCATAACCTTGAGGTTAAAAGTTATTGTGTGCAATATGTATATATGAACTATAATTTAGAAGCACATAAATAGTTGGAATAATTTCATAAAAATAGAATTGTGATTTTTATGTACTTCTATGTAGTTTTAGATCAGTTTTAAGTATATATAGACAATAATAAAATTTTATATATATACTAGCTAAAGTACCCGGCGATGCCCGGGAATTCATTTGAGGCTGAATGATGGTGGACAATTTTTGTCTTTACTTTGCACTATATTTTGACATTTCCCCATCCGAGTGTTTATGCACGTCGTTGCTGTGGATTTGGTAGTAATAAAATTATTTGTTATGTAAGGTTTCACTGTCATCAATATTTTTATATTTCCTGTCTCTTGTGAATGTAGTTTTTTTATTTATTTTTTTTGTAAGGTAATGGACCATATAATTCATAATCATAGAAAGTACTCTGCCTTCCAAACCATGTATGAATAAAAGTTCCTTTCCCTTGATTCAGTACAAAGCTCAACAGTGGCAGCTGTTTTAGATACGTCAACCGCAATAACCCCCACTCCCGTTCGAACCTAAAGATTTTTCCTTCCTTCCGCTGTAGGTTTTAGTGTATATCTTGTTTATAATTCGGTATATGAAAAAAGTATATATAACAAAAGTTACTCTAAATAACAAAATAAACAACTTTTGTTATGTTCATATTTGCCAATAAAACCAATAGGAAACGAAATATCACTATTTTTAATTTCAGGCCTCCCTTATAACCCCCACACCTGTTCATCTCAGAGAAAATTAATATAGCCTAAAGTCTAAGTTGGGTTAGTAGTAATATACATACCAAGTTTCATAAAATTCGGTTCAGCCGTTTATGCGTGAAAAGGTAACAAACAAACAAACACACACCAAAGAAACAAAATGCAGTTATGGTGTCTATGACACGTGAAACGAAAAGTTATCGTGAAATTTCCAGAAAAAAATCAATGTACAGACAGAGGTTACAATTCGCGATATTTCGTTGTCTATTTGTTTTTCGACAACCGTGCACATAACAAAAGCTGTTTACTTTGTTATTTTGAATAACTTTTATTTTATACATTTTTTTCGGGAACAATGTATGAAGCAAGTAATTTGCGTAGAAATATTGATATGCTCAACAATTCTTTCCAATATGAACTACCAGGTACCCCACCTGGAAAAATTAATTCAAATCTATGTTAATATTTTGACCTTAATAATTCAAAGCTATGCATAATGCACAGAAGAAATATGAAAATATGGAGGACAGTGAAGTCTTACATAAAAAATTAATTTTGTTATTAAAAAATCCACACCAACGACGGGTATAAACCCTAAAAACTGGGACGGGTAAATGTCAAAATATTGTGCAAAGTAAATCCTTCCAAAAAAAATACCATCACCATTCAGGCTCAAATGAATTCCCGGTAGAAGCCGGGAATCAGAGCTAGTAGATATATATAATATTACAGATATGTATTTAGCTATATTTATTTATTTTTATAATATATTATATGATATATGAATTATTTGTAAAATCTATTTAAGTATTTGGGAACTTCTTAAATAAATATATTTAATTAGATGTATATGGAGATTAATATTTTTAAAACAAAATTTATCCAATTAAGATATTGAATAGAAAATATAAAACAATTAATATATGCTTTAATTTTCAATTTCATCTAACACAAATGTATAACTACATACCTAAAAATTGACTATTTGAATTACTTCTTTGTCTCAAAGAAGAAGCTCTAGTGATAATGACATTTACTTGTCTAAATGACCCAGAATTGATAACTTGGCTAATCTTACTGTGTATAGATACATATATGTATATAATGTTTATTCTAATACTATACAGAACATGAATGAAAATTTTTTATATTTCCAGGTAAAGAGTATTTTTTTATGATTGAGATAAAAAAATGCATATTCTCATTTCCATCCTTTCTTTCTTCTTTAATTTTCTTTTTATTCCTAAGTTTTACTGAGTGTATGCCAATAGTTATTTATGTCTGGAACCTTTGTATTCCTTAATTTAATGATCCTTTCATTTTCATCTCATAACAAAAATGTCCTGTAACATATAAAGGGTTCAATAACATTGAATTGTAAGATGTAACATTTCAGTTATTATATCTGCTAATTGTGATGGAATGAATACTGGCGAATTTATGCTTACAATTGAAGTTCCCCATCAATGGCAGGTGGAAATAAAATGGGTTCCTGTAAATATATAGTGATTAAATCATCTTTGCTCTAATATAAAAAAATATGATAAAATCTTTTTAGGGTATGCTGTTGTAATATTAGGAAGGTACGAGGTAGTGACTTATGTTAATACATAATGAATTCTAAACACAATTTTTTATTTTGTTTCAATAAACATATTAGCAAAGTCCAAGGAAATCTTCCGACTGTTTTTAAGCTGTTAATTGAGTAACAAACTGGTAGACTGACTGACAAGATTTTCAACAGTGATTCCATTGTTCTTAGAATGGTCTAAATCAAGAAACAAATTATCCTTGCCTATCTATCAATCTACCTATATATATATATATATATATATAATCTAAGGTGCCCGGCTTGAGCTGGGAAATAATTTGACGTTGAATAATGAGAGCATTTTTTTTGGCTAGGCTATACTTTGCACAATATTTATACATTTCCCTGTCTCTGTGTTTAGGGTTACACAGTACCCGGCAATGATGGGTATATCTTATATATGGCTTCACTATCCACAATGTTTTTCTATCACCTATCTCCTGTGAATGCGTCTTTTATAACATAATGGACCATATAATTCATAATCATAGGTAGTATTCTACATTATGAACCATATATTAATAAAAGTTCCTTTCCCCAAAAGAGGCCCAAAGCACAACAATGTCAGCTGTTATATTTAGAAAGAAAGTGCTTATTCTGAAGATTCAGAAAGTAATCAAGAATGTGAGAATGAAGGATTCGAAAAATTGAAGGACCCAAATTTTGGACCAAGTACAGCTGATGGACCTCATTTTATAATGCAAGAGGATATAATTGATCTAGGGAGATTTAAATTTGTCCAAAAATCAGAGTGAAATCTTAGGATCATGATTTAAGTGTTGGAAATTGCTTGATCCAAATACAACAATTTCTTTGTATCGACCATGCCATGAAGAATTTAAATAATTTTTTCTCATGAAAACTGCCTTATATTTTGCAATGGTACTCTCCCTGTTAAGGATACTCTTAACCCTAGAACTACCAAGGGGGGGCTCCTTGAGCCCACAACTTTTTGTTTTTGTTCCCTATCACCCAATTTTAATGGGATATTTTTGATATTTTATGTATTCCTCAGAAAAACATCCTAGAGTGAGGGCATAACAATAAAATTAAATAAAAAAATTTCTATGTTGAGAAATTTTTTTTTTTTGACGTATGGGCTCGAGGAGCCCCCCCCCTTGGTAATGCAAGGGGTAGTTATACACTTAAGTACCAAGGGGGGGGGGCTCCTCGAGCCCACTGATATTTAATACTACTTTTAACTAGTAATTCAAGTGTTATTAATTATATTGCTCAAATAATAATTACTTTGATGTAATTTTAACATACACAAACCTTCTCAAGTTTTTTTTTTCTCAAAAAAAAAATATATATATATTCTCCCCATATAATTTTTTTTCATATAAAAATATATTACTGAGATGGTTATAATTATTGCTCCTGATAGGTACTTTTTTAGAAAAGAGAAGATTTTCTAGGTTGTTCCCAACTAGGGGAACAGTTAGTAAATGCTGCATCCTGGATAAACACTCGGAAAAAAAATTATTGTGCAAAAGCACCGATAATTGCATTACGAATCTGATAATTATATTTTCTTAAATTATTATTCTATTATAATGTTATAATACCTTAGATATAGATAACTTTTTATTCTAACCATGTTTAGATATGTTCCTCCAGTAGAATAAAATTACATTTAATTTAAAGTCATCCTTTTTTCCCCATCCGAACTTTTTTTTTTAATTTATTTTTATTTTTGTATTTAATTTTTTTTTTTTAATTTTTTTTTCACAGGTGACATAAGAAACGTTCATTAAACATAATCCAATTGAAATAAAAATTTTAAAAAAATTATAGAACCAAAATAAAAGGTTTTTAAGGTTGTGGGCTCGAGGAGCCCCCCCCCCCCTTGGTAATCCATGCGACCTGGGAGAGGTCGGTAATACTAGGGTTAATTTTGAATATAACATAGATGATTGACATTTGTTCATTGATTATTCCAA
>JADPXZ010000010.1:30000-123855 GCA_019009955.1 Riptortus pedestris
AAATATTGATTGACGTAGATGAAGATAAATTTGGTACCATGAAGATTTCAGGCCATTTCGAATAAGCGTCAATAATTAGTAAAAAATATTTGCCGTGCAATGGTCCCATATGGTCGACATGTATTCTCTCCCACGGTGCATTAGCGGGTTGCCAATGATGAGCTGTAATTCTCGAAGGTTCTTTCGCAACCATTAAACAAGGCGTACAATGTCGAACATAGTCTTCTATATTTTTATCAATACCAGGCCAATATACGTACGAACGGGCTAAAGCTTTCATTTTTACCATTCCTATGTGTCCCATATGTAATTCTTGTAATATTTGAGTACGTAAATTTTTTGGTACATAAACTCTTATGCCAAAAAATATGCAATTATTTTGTAATGTATATCTAGGATCGTCAACGCCATTAGAAATACCAGTTTTCATTTTTCTCAACAACTCTCTTAATTCTGGATCTTTAATAGTTTCTTTCGCTAACTTCGATGATGTAATTGGAAGAGTAGCAAGTTGTTGTAGTTGGAAAACTTCTATCTCATCTGGTTCATTGTTACTTGTAAATGGTAAGCTAAGCCTGGAGAGACAATCTGCATTAGCATTTTGTTCGGATTTCCGAAATTTAATTGTAAAGTTAAACATTTGTAAGAATAAGGCGTACCTTAGTAGTCTTGTAGCTGTAATGACGGGTAACGCATTCTTTGAGCCCAGTATACGGGTCAAAGGCTGATGGTCTGTAATTAATGTAAAATGTTGGCCGTATAAATAATGGTAAAATTTCTCTATACCCCATTTGATTGCTAGAGCTTCTTTATCTATCTGAGAATAGTTCCGTTCACTTTTAGACAGGGTTCTAGAGGCAAATGCAATAGGCCTTTCTTCATCGTTGATAATATGAGCTAGAACCGCGCCCAATCCGGTAGGTGATGCATCTACTGAAACAACAAGTGGATAATTTGCATTGTAATGTACTAAAATACGAGGTGATGTAATTTCATTTTTTATTTTATAGAAACTTTGTGTATGTCTCGATGTCCACACAAACGGGACATTACCTCTTGTGAGATTATGTAACGGTTCGGCCATTGTAGCAAGATTAGGTGTAAATTTAGCGTATAATGTAACTAGCCCCAAAAAAGCTTTTACTTCTGTAACATTAATGGGACGCCTGCATTTGAGAATGGCTTCAATCATTTCTTGAGTTTTGCCAACGCCTTTGTCAGAAATTTCAAACCCCAGATATGTAATCTTTTTTTGTAGAAATTTACATTTGCTCTTATTGAGACGTACATTGCCATCTTCAAGTAATTTTAAAACCTGTTCGAGTCGTTGATTGTGTTCGGCGACCGTCGGTGCTGAAACGACGATGTCATCATGTACCACACAAACGCCTGGAATTTGTTGGACTAATTGGTCAATGAAACGTTGCCATTCAGCAGGTGCTGTAGCTAAACCGTAAAGTAGCCTTTTTACTTTGTATAAGCCAATGTGTGTATTAATAGTCAACATCTCGGAAGCTTCCTCTGAAACAGGTAAATGTAAAAATGCAGTTCTGACATCAAGTTTAGTAAAAAATTTAGCATTTAATAATTTAGCAGAAACTTCTTCGAAACCTGGAAATGGATATTGTGGAACGACCATCTGAGGATTAAGTGTGACAGAATAATCTGCACACAAACGAATAGTTCCATCCGGTTTTACCACTGGAACGACCGGGGTGGCCCAATCAGATGTATTTGTTTTGACTAAGATGCCCTCGTTTTCCATCCTTTTAATCTCCTCCTCCACTTTGGGTTTCAAAGCAAAGGGAACGACACGGGCTCTTTTGAAAACTGGCCTAGAATCCGCTTTTAATTGTATTTGTACCTGTACTCCCTGTACCGGCTGTACCATGCTGTTGAAAACTTGGATGTGTTTTTGTAGTATTTCTTCTAGAGAATGCTCTGAATGTATTGAATCTACTCTAGAAATGTCAAGAACGCATAATTCCTTAATCCAGTCTCTCCCCATAATATTAGAGTAGCTTGCTTCCACAACGTACATTTTTAAATTTTTAATAATGTTTTTGTAACGTACCTCGACTATTGCTTCTCCTCGGGGACGTATAATTTTGTTGTTGTAGCTCCGAAAAAGGGATGTAGTTTCTTGTAATGTAGTATTCTTCAAGTTTGCAAATGTATTATATTCAATTATTGTAACAGGTGAACCTGTGTCGACTTCCAACGACACTTTTGTATGGTTCATAAAAACTTCGGTGTATACCGGAGGCGAATGTAAATTTTTAATACAGTTAGAGTTGCGTCTGGAAACAAATTGTAATTTATTAATAGGTAAAATTTCTTTAATAGAATCTGAACATGCATTTTTTTTTCTTATACACACCTTTTCTAGTTGCCCATCTACATTACAAAATTTACAATGAAGTTTATAATTAATTCGGCATTGATTGGCCTTATGACCTTTCTTACCACATTTTAAGCAAGTAAAATTATTATAATTATTATTAATATTTTGGTATTTATTTGTCTTAGGACTTTTCTTACCGTATTTAAAACGAGTAAGATTATTATTATTATTTTTATTTGTTTGAAAAGATACTTTATTGATTTATAAATTATTACCTTTACCAAGGATGTTACCAGTTCCACCTACTGCCTTTTCGATTGCTAAAGATATTTCCAAGGTTTTTTCAAATGAAGGATCGTCTTCTTCAAATAATCTGTCTAAAATATTTTTGGAACGCAAGCCACTTACGAATACATCTCTTAGCATGGTGTTCAGCATAACGCCATCATACTTGCAAGGCGTTGCAAGTTTTCTCAATTGCGCCACGTAATCTGAAATTGATTCGTTTTCTGCTTGTTTCCGATTAATAAATGTATGCCTAGACGGTATAATTAACGGTGGCGGATTAATATGTTTTTTTAATATGCTAACTAGTTCACTATATTGTTTTTCAGCGTATGATGTTGGATGTAATAAATGTTTTAAAAGTGTAAAAAACTTAGGGCCAATTAATGTAACAAACATATCACCTTTTTTATCTTCTGGAATATTCCTGGCTCTGAAGTATGCATCCAAACGTTCGATGTACGTGTCGAAATCTTCCACCGATTCATCGAAATTTTCAAACTTTATATTTCCTATTGATTTGGACTCTTCTGTATGGGTCTTAGCCATAGCAGCGACTAACAAATTTATACTATTCACCAATTGATCAATTTCTGGCATTTTATAACTTTTAATAATAAACTATGTAAAAAAATTAAATGTAATGTTCTTTTTAAAATGTAAACTGTAAAATGTAAAGGCCGGTGCCTCCAATTTAATGTATTGTATAAGGTAATAATTATAAGAAGACGCTAACACCACATTCGCCATTAAAAACCTCCCTATATTCTATTCTATTCTGTACACGTGTGTATCACGCAGTGTTGCCATTGCCTCACATATAATTATCGTACAATATTAATACATTGTATTTATATAATATTAATATTATTTATTAATTAATTATACATTAATACATATCAATATTGAAGTTCCTTTAAATTTTAAGCCAGCAGAATCAAGTGAGAAAAATGATGATTTAGAAGAAACTACAGAAGGTAAAGATCATGAAAGCTCAAGTGAAGATTTTAGAGGTTTTGATGATGTGGATCAGATTGATATTGAGTCTGAGAATTCAGAAGATGCTGAACAAACATGTGAAAGGAGATATCCGACAAGGGAGGGGAGAAAACCAAGTCGTTTCATGGACTACAGTTCATTTCTTATTGGTGAGAATCTTCCGAATACCTTTGTTGAGCTATGCAGAGCCCTGATAAAGAAAAATGGATTGAAACTATGAAGGGTGAATATGATTCACTTGTAGAAAATGAAGCATGGAGTATCGTCGAAAAACAAAAAGATAAACCATTAGTGGAAAGCAAATGGGTTTTCACTAAGAAGAGAAAAAATAAGTAATCTTCAAGTAACGACCTACAGAGGGAATGGTAGCAGATTATTTAACAAAAGGACTAAGTTCTGGAAAGCATAAATATTGTTTGGATAATTCTGGACTGAGTAAATTTTATTAGAATTTTTTTATATATAATTAAGGGAGAGTGTTTGAAATATTTCGAATTATATAAAAATATGTATCGATTGTGTATGTCTTCCTTCCTGTATTGCATATTGTTGTACACTGATATAGTTGTGTTGTAGATCCTGTTCCGCAATAAAGTGTGTCGGCCAAGTGTTTTAGTTACTTATAAATGTATTAAAAGCCTTATTTCCAAGACGTTTTAGTTGCAGTGCGGTAAAGTTTTTTATGTGAAGAACAGTCTAGTCCCGTGTCTAAGTAAAGAACAGTGCAGTGCCGTGTTCTTTGTGAACTTCAGTGATCGTGAGTTATTGCAATATGAAGAACACTGAAGTTATCAGTGTCTACTGTGATTAGTAGTTAAGAATTGTTCACAATGTGTGAAACACGTGAGAGGGATTGATTATGAACTCTTTTCATTTATTCATCAAAACTAAAATTTCTATTCTATAAGTCCCCTACAGATACCTGGCCCTTACGGGAAAATAGTACTCATAGATGGAAAGGGTAATTGTATACATTGATGCCTTTCTACAAAAATACCATGATTACTCAGTCAAAAATGATTTCCCGGGCATCGCCGCGTACCTTAGCTAGTATATATATCATTTTAAACGGAAATCATTTTCATCTCCTAGGAAGGATCAATGGACATTTGAAGTAATGTTTTGAAAATCACGCTATGATTAATACTTGTGTAATTACGTATAATAATGGACTACATATAACGAATAAATATATAAAGAGCAAGTTTAAATTCATTCGAACGATGTATGGTCCTCTTATTCGAAAGATTATACTATTATTCCAATAACGAATAAAAAATTAGTCGTCATCTGTCAGCGGATTACGTTTTTTTTTTTTTGAAACTTTTCATATCATATGTGAATTATTCCTGCAAGGAAACAATGTGATTAGATTTCGAAGCCTCTCTAGGAAGGACGAATTCTCTGTTATAAAGAAATACTGTTTGTTTTATTTTCATCTTTATTGTTGGTTTCCAGAATCACTCTTCCTGATTGTTCGTAGGCATCTAGCAAGCTCAGAAATGCCTACGAAACCTAGAGGCAAGGTTCTAAAAGAAAGAGTACAATAACGGTGCAGATTGCCATTGCTTGGACAGAAACAATGACTAAAACAATAAATTCACCGAAGTGATACAGTTTCAGCTTATTGGGCTAGCTTAGGATGCTTTTAGACGTAGTTTAAGATAAAAATAGCCGATCATATGTTTTTACCTCTATGTTAACCTCTCTTCAAGTTGTATTCAAATATTACTTGAAAAAATTTGAAATAAGTTATAATTTACTCTTAGAAAGACATTTTTCAGTGATAAAATATTGTTTTCAAAAAGTGAAAATCGTTTATCTTTATTAAATGGGATCATAAAAACAAATCTACATTCTACATAGTCTAGTTACCCTATCAAGAGTGCCTTGGGGCTCTCTCTAAGCTGAACTTTTATTCAAGCGTTCGTTTTTTCCCTCTATAAAGGATTTTAATGTTAATTAATAAATGGTAAGTATTCTATTACACAGTTTAAACCTTTTTCAACTCATAATTATATTTTTCTTTCGTTTTACGACAATATGAAAAATATAGCTGTAAAGTTTTTTTTACATCATTAATACCTTTTGAGCTCATTTCTTAATGTAACACTTTACATTTGCCAACAGAAATTTTATTGCTCTCTAATTCTTTGTATTGTTTGTTTTGTTTTTAATTGCAGAATTGGTCCTATCGTAAGATTTACTTTTACATTTGGCATACATTAGATTTTTTATTTGTGAATATTCTGTAAACCAATAGCTGAGCCAGGCAAATATGAATTACCTTCATGGGAAAATTTTAACAAATCTTTGTTTGCATTGTCTGAATAAATAAAGTCTAGATTTTCAAAGTTTTAATGAGATTTTATTAAAAAAAATTAGCTTTTCTCAGGAGCTGAACAGTGTGTTAATGTTTGCATCAATTTAAATTCATTATTTCTACTACAAGGGGTTCAATTTTATCAATTTGGATTTCTCTTTATCATCCTCATTTCTTTCAGTCATTATATAAAGTAATTCGTTATTTGAAGAAATTATTTAATATCAATAAATATAGTTACGAAAATGAGATACTTTTTAGTAGGCTTATTTGGAACAGTCCTATACTTGAACGCACATTTAAACTGACAAATGTGTTCCACAACCAGTATTCCAAAAAATTAAACTTTCAAAACAGTGAAATATGTTTCAATGTTTATATGATGATTAACTCAGAAGTTTATTAAAAGGTAAAAATAATTATTTGTTTTTGTTGTTTTGTAAAAAAGGAGAATTATTTTGTGAATAATTGAAATGAAATTATCTTTTTGTAATAAAGATTAGACCTCTCGTATGAACATTTCCAATGTCAGTTTGAGATTATTCAGATGAATTATCTATTTTAGAATGTATATAGTCTTCTGACTTTAATAATCTCATTTAATTATTAGTCACTTGCATCAACTAATATCTTGGTCACCATCATTTGTACATCATCTGCATCAATTAGTCCAATCTTGTACAATTATCTTTGAAATTTTGTATTTTTTTTTTTTTCCAGAATATCTTGGAAATGGAAACTATCCTTAAATCCCAATCATGTGAGTTGTTGGTGAATAATCTAACTAGTATCTTAAAGAAAAGAGTAATTAAGGGGATTTCAAGTCTCCTAAATTTGTGCAAGTTTGAGCCAGAAATAGCGCTAAATGAGCTCGGATATGGAAGACTGCTACTCCTACTTTCCTTGAGAGCTTTGTCTGAAGGAGATATATTTCTCCAGGCCGGAATATCTGAATTGTCCCAAAACTACCGACCCTTAGAGTCCCCCCATCATACAGCTTGGCTGAAGGAAGACTACATTATCCCAGACGATATGCTCTTAAGGGCGGCTAATCAAGCTATCTGTCTGCGAGACTCTACAGACATCCCTATAACATCTTCCTTGCTGGGATTTATATTAGAACTCGCTAAACCTACAACCGTTTATTACCAATCACATGTAAGTTATTCTATTTGTATTCATTTATTTTGAATAATTATTTTTCTATTCTCTAATTGTGGTCCCTCATTCAATGGTTGATATAGATAATATATCTTTAGCAAATTTTACATTAGATAATGTACTATTGTGTAGGTCACATGATAAAACAATAATGGGGACAAGTATAAATTTTCATTTTGAAAGCCTAGATGACATTACCACAATTCATCCTAATTTTTATATAACTATGTATGTACCCACACTCTATTTCTTCCTTTTACTCTCTCTCTCACACACATTAACATGTGGGTGTGGGTGTGAGTGTCTAATTTTCATAAGTGATTACTTACTTTTATATGAAATATCCATTATTTTTGACATTTTGAAATGATTATTTTTTTTAAAATTAGTAGAGCCATTCATGCATATTTATTCATAAGCTCTTTAAAAAAATCCACTTGCATAGCAAACATAACACTTACATTTAGTGATATATTACATTTTTTCCAATATAATGATAATTCCAATATTTCGCTATTTTTGATTTAAAGGAACATGGAACTGATGTGTCTCAAAGTAGACAAACAACTCCTGAATTATAAATACAGCTAGGTTATTATTATATCAATATAAGTGTGAGTGTGTGTGTTTGTCAGTTATGTGTGCGTGCGAGAGTGTGTTTCCACAATGTACTAATTATTATGGCTTAGAGAACATCAGCCCTAAAAAAAATCTCCTAATATGTACTACTTCTTGATTGACATGTGCATTGTAAATTGAGCCAAATGTTCCCCCTGCGCCTCGTCTCCGCGAGGGGTGACGTGGAGTGGCCTGCGCGCTCACCAGATTTGAGCATTTGTGACTTTTCCTTTGGGGATACCTAAAGGAAAAGGTTTTTAAACATCGTCCACATACCCTGGAAGAACTTAAGGACAGAATCAGGGAGGAAGTTACGGCAATACCCATCAAAATGTGCAGAAGAGCTGACGAAAACTTCAGAAATCGCCTTCAAGAGTGTATCGCTGTTAACGGCCATCATCTTTCAGATACCATATTTAAAGCTTAGTGTAAAAAACTAGTTTATGTACTGATTTATTAATTACAAAGATAATTTTGGTAAGTTGAGTTGTTTTTGTTTTACATCCCTTTAAAACCGATTCATACCTTTTGCCCCACCCTGTATTATCCTTGTTTCTATTATACTAGTGTTCTCTTACATGCACCAATTTCTGATTTTTAGGAAAAGTCAATTCTGGATAAGAAGAAAGGAGAATATACTGAGCTGTCTCCAACTGCAAAATGTTCTCATGCATTAAATACAGAGGTACATTCTTATGATATCAATATATGTGTTTATGTTTTGTATGCTCTATTGAGTGTGTGAGTATACATGTTCTTCATTATATGCACACATATAAGCTTGTGCATATTGTATTATATATTCCTTTGCGAAGGTGTACTTATATTTTTAGGATAGAATTATCAACAATGACACCAACTTTCACATAATTTGATGTAATAGACCAAATGAATGAGAAACTGGGATTTATATAATATATATGTAGTTAAGGCATGTAAATCTTAATAATTTAATTAGCTAAGTGAATGAATACCTGATAATGTACATGATCAGTGTGTGTGTGTGTGTGTGTGTGTGTGTGTGCGTGCATGCGTGTGTGCATGAGGGGCGTGCGTGCGTGCATGCATGAGGGCGTGTGCGCGTGCGTGCATGAGAGCATGTGCACGTGCGTCCATATATGCCCACATCAGTATATAGAAATACACCTACTAATCTTATCAATACAAATTTATGCTAGTATATAAGTCTTTCTATTCCCATTACTTATGTTATTCTATCTGATGATGCGCCTAGGTTTTGGCTAACAGCATTTGAGAATCACACCTTCCTTAGTGTCTACCATCTAATTTCTTTTTATCCTCTTGGACAGATATCTGTGTGAAGACCCTAATATTTTACCAAATTCCATTCTGCATTTATCTACTAACCTCCTGATTAATTTTCTACATTGTGTTATTATTGCTGCGGAATCCTAGCATTACTTATTAGTGCTGGTCTCCTCCTCATTTCTCTCAATCTGCCTACACCCAAAGGCCCAGTTCAGTTTTATGTACTTCACTCTGAGATATCCAATTCCTCAGTGCATTTTTCTACTAACTTTTTGATTAATTTTAGCAGATTTTCCATAAGGGAAGTCTTCTATTGAGGTCGTACTCATGAACCAATTTTCGATAAATTTCTTCAAATGTCCATTGATCCTAACAAGGAGATGATGAAAACGAGGTCATTCAAAATTATATATACTAGCTAAGGTACCTGGCTTTGCTCGAAAAATCATTAGAGGCAGATTGATGGCAGTATGTTTTTTTGGCAAGGCTTTTATGTGCACAATATTTTTACATTTCTCCGGAGGCTCAGGTTAGCCATGTAAGTTAAGGCATTGGTCTTAATCTCACATGGTTAACCTAGAGTCGTAAGTTGGATTCTCATATGGGCAATAGGAATTTATTTAGTGAAGAACTCATTATATTAAATCCTTAGTCTCTCCCGTGCTAGAAAATGGTGGTAACATAGAGATAACCCGTCCCAGTTAGCCATAGTAGCAAAATGTGGGCGCAAACAAATAATAATAGTATATTTCCCTGTCTCCATTTTTAGGTCATATACCTGAATATTTGGCAACTAAAGCAAACTTATAGAATTTGTTAGCCCTGAAGATTAAAAAAAATATATATATTTCCTGATCAACCCGTCTGTACCTATGAAAATATCATGGACAATATTTATAATTTGGATTGCATTCATTCATAGTTAATAATAACCATTACTGAGGTAGCTTTGCTAGGGAAATATTTAGGCAGAATAATGAGTGAGAATGTTATTCAATACAAGGCTGTCTGAGTTTTTACTTTTATTACATTTTACAGCTTTCTGGACAATAGATGAACTATTGCCGAATGATGAAACGTTAAGTAGTTACTATTCAATATTATAGAATTATGAATTGGCAATCATCAACTCTATAAAAATTCAGCATATATTTCTCTATTTCTGATTTTTAGAAAAAATAAACTGATGTGTCACAAACTAGAATACCAACTTATGATTTAAAAGTAGAGTCAGGTTATTCTATTATCCATATAAGGAGAGTGAGAGAAGTTCAATGAGCATGTAATATAAGTTTGATCTATCGAGGTGAGGTAACAGGTTACAACTTCCTAAGCAATATTTTTAGGAAAAAATTGAAGTACCCACAGATGTTAAAATTTAATAATTCAGTTTCTTTTGTAAAAAGCAAAACTTGAATAGATCTCAATATTTGCATTTTAGAAAAGCCGGATTCTTAAGAGTCTTTAGACTGCATTAATATTTTTAAACTAAGTAACTTGTAAGGGCAAATAGGATAGATTTTAGCCACTTTTGGGAAAATGAATTTTTATTCATACATATTTTAGCAGAAAAAATGGATGCTATTCATCATGATTATGATTGTTATGACCCATAAAGGTTTAATCTATGAATTGTGCCAAAAAGTACCATTATTCAGTCTCTATTGATTTTTCAAGCAACACCGGGTACTTTAGCTATTGTGTGTGTGTGTGTGTGTGTGTGTGTGTGTGTGTGTACTTAAAAAATTTTGAACGGACCCCTTTTTTGTCACCTCCTAGGTAGGACTGATGGTGATTTGTCGAATATTTTATAAAGATAACAACCTGTATCTTTATATTTGTAAGGTTGTATAATGAAAACCTGCTAATTTTTTTGTCTGAGATATATTTTAAGTTGTATTTACATTTGATTTATATTAAGGGATGAATAGAATGAAAAATTTGAGATATAATCATTGTGTTATTCCAGCATGTGGTAAATTTGCTGAATTTACTCAGCTCCTAGTGCAGCTTTATTTTTTTGAAGACTCAATTTTGTTATTTTTATTAATTTAAAAAGAATTTAACTGGACAAATGTCTATAAATATATTATTATTATTTAGAAACAATACAAAATATTATAAATGTTAATTTTTTACGAGCTTGGGATTTTCTATATAAACAAATGATTTTCTTATGGAAAGGAGTTCAGAATATCTTAAAGTTTAGGATCTAATTTCTGAATCTGTTTCCTCAGGTAACAAAACCCACGAGGCAACGAAACCGAAGGAACAAAAATATATATAAGGTATCTAATTTTATCAAAGTATTTAATATGTTCTGTTGTTTACAGTAAAAATATAAATCAAATTAATTTATTAGGACAGTGGGAGATGAAAGAGGTAATGCTTTTTCTCAATGTAAGAGAGTGTGTTTCTACAATACATTATTAATTATGTTTTAGCTTATATCAGCCAAAACATGAAAATCACCTAACATTTAACTCAAATATTAACTAATGAGTTTGATTTTGAGGTAGATTATTATGACATAATTATAATATAAATTTATGTTTGGCTATGCACTCGAGTGTTTCTTAGTGATTATCAGTTATGTGTGTAGACTAGAGTATGTCTTATTAATTATATTTTAGCTAACATCAACCAAAACAAAATCATCGATTATTTGCTACTTTCTAAGGCAGGGGGAGTGACAGGGAGAGGGAGAGGGACTGAGAGAGGCAGAGACAGAAGGGAGGGCGGAGAGAGAGAGTGAGGGTGAAGGCGATGGGGAATGGGAGATACAGGGAGGAGGTGGAGTGAGAGGGAGAGGGAAAGAGAAATAGAGAAACACACACACATAGTTATATATAGACAAAAATCTATTATTTAAAAATATAATACTATGATTTGGCATTAGTAAAAAAGCTTAAAAAATTTCATATTTTATCAGTTTGGTTGTATTCTATATAAACAATTAATTTTCTTAGAAAATAACATCTAAAAGTTTATCATCTGATTCCTAAATATGTTTTATATCCTCAGGTATCAAACTCCGAGAGACGTAGGAATCAAAGAAAGAAAAATAGTTGTCAGGATAAAAGTAGTGAACAGGTAAGCTTCCAATATGTAATAGAAATGAGGTATATCTCATGATATCAATATATTTAGTATTCCTGCTACAGTTTAAAATCAAATTAATTTACAAAGACAGAGAATGAGATAATGCCTCTCTTATATTTTCCCCTCACATGACTAGGAGCTCAATGTTATTCACACTCCTTTCTGGGAGATAAAAGTTGTAGACTTGGCCTCTGACTCTCTCTATCTATGAGATTCCAGTAACCATGTTGGGCTCTAACTGTATTTGCAAATATTCCTGTATGTTACATTATCACCATTGCCTGTGATAGGTTCCTTTTCTTGTTCCCCCAATGTTTATGACTACCAGTCAGCAGGATACCGCTGTTTCAATACTATCATATTGCAACATAGAGGACCTGAGTCTTTTATCTATCCCTGGCAGTAGTAGATACAAACATTATGAAAAACCCTGTTGATACCATATACAATATGCTCACATGGTAATGCCGTTTACTGAAGATGTGTAAATCTCTGTAAGAATATGGTAGCATAGGCTTGTGCAGTCTAGACTACAGAAGTAAGCGAATGACCAACTATTTTACCTGTAGAAATACCAGAAAGATTAGTGGATCTGCTAATTTGGGAGAGTTCACATTTCCTAGTTGCAGCGTGTTCAATCATGATAACACTAGTGGGGAAGGAGATCTAAATTTATCCTTCTGTTTATGAATATAATTTAAGAATATTTTGATTTTCTTTTTCTTTTGTTTTCATCAACTGAAAAAGAAACTTTTTTAATTCATTCATTTATTTCTCAATTGCACAACATTGCTTAACTTAACTCAAGATCCATCATTCCTATATTCACCAAACTCAAGAATCTTTTGAGTATTAATCTATATTTGTTTCTATTATAAAGACTAGCTTTATAATTTATATTTATCATATATTAATGATTTTTAGAAACCTTCCCATTTGAATAAACAAACAGATCCAAAAACTGATGTTGAAGAAGAAATATCAGCTCATGCTGAGGGTCTTTTGGATCACTTGGAAAAAGAGGTAGGGTACAGCGTTTTGGAGGTAGGAATATGGGTATGTGTGTGTGTGCGCGCACGTGTGTGTGTTTGTGCGCGCGTGGGTGTGTCTCTGTGTGTGTGTGTGTGTGTCTTGTGTGTGTGTGTGTGTGTGTGCGCGCACGTGTGTGTGTGTGTGTGTGTGTGTGATTCAGTTATGTGTGCATCCCATTTTGTTATGATTTATTTTTTAGCTAATATCAGCCAATAAGAAAGATTTTAATATTCATTACTTCTAGGTTGAAATATATATTATTTGCTGCAGTAATCTACTCTTACATTTATCTATTTCTGATTTTTTAGGAACAGTCAATTCTAGATAAGGGGAAAGGTCATGACACTGCAGTTTCTGAGAGTGGAGTACCTTCTAATGAATTAGATAAAGAAGTATGTAATTATTATAATTCATTTCTCAATTGCACAACATTGCTTAACTTAACTCAAGATCCATCATTCCTATATTCACCAAACTCAAGAATCTTTTGAGTATTAATCTATATTTGTTTCTATTATAAAGACTAGCTTTATAATTTATATTTATCATATATTAATGATTTTTAGAAACCTTCCCAACTGAATAAACATACAGATCAAAAAACTGATATTGAAGAAGAACTATCAGCTCATCCTGAGGGTCTTTTGGATCACTTGGAAAAAGAAGTAGGGTACAGGGTATTGGAGGTAGGAATATGGGTATGTGTGTGTGTGTGTGTGCGAGCGTGTGTGTGTGTTTGTGTGCGCGTGTGTGTGTGTCTTGTGTGTGTGTGTGTGTGTGTGATTCAGTTATGTGTGCATCCCATTTTGTTATGAATTATGTTTTAGCTAATATCATTCAATAAGAAAGATTTTAATATTCATTACTTCTAGGTTGAAATATATATTATTTGCTGCAGTAATCTACTCTTACATTTATCTATTTCTGATTTTTTAGGAACAGTCAATTCTAGATAAGGGGAAAGGTCATGACACTGCAGTTTCTGAGAGTGGAGTACCTTCTAATGAATTAGATAAAGAAGTATGTAATTATTATAATTCATTTCTCAATTGCACAACATTGCTTAACTTAACTCAAGATCCATCATTCCTATATTCACCAAACTCAAGAATCTTTTGAGTATTAATCTATATTTGTTTCTATTATAAAGACTAGCTTTATAATTTATATTTATCATATATTAATGATTTTTAGAAACCTTCCCAACTGAATAAACAAACAGATCAAAAAACTGATATTGAAGAAGAAATATCAGCTCATCCTGAGGGTCTTTTGGATCACTTGGAAAAAGAGGTAGGGTACAGGGTTTTGGAGGTAGGAATATGGGTATGAGTGTGTGTGTGTGTGTGCGAGCGTGTGTGTGTGTGTGTACGCGTGTGTGTGTGCGCATGTGGTGTGTGTGCGCGCGCGTGTGTGTGTGTGTGATTCAGTTACGTGTGCATCCCATTTTGTTATGAATTATGTTTTAGCTAATATCAGCCAATAAGAAAGATTTTAATATTCATTACTTCTAGGTTGAAATATATATTATTTGCTGCAGTAATCTACTCTTACATTTATCTATTTCTGATTTTTTAGGAACAGTCAATTCTAGATAAGGGGAAAGGTCATGACACTGCAGTTTCTGAGAGTGGAGTACCTTCTAATGAATTAGATAAAGAAGTATGTAATTATTATACCAATATATACTCGTGTGTGTGTGTGTGTGTGTGTGTGTGTGTGTGTGTGTGTGTGTGTGTGTGTGGCTTTTGTGAATGGTCTAACATGTCCGCCACTTGGGAAAAAGTGTCACTGTCAATCACTCTTTGACAGCCGCTGTCATAATGTTAATATAAATATTTTTTCTACTATGTAGACTGCTTTTACATTTACCTATTTCTGATTTTTAGTAAAGGTCTATCCTAGATAAGAACAAAGGAAAATACACTGATTTGTCACAAAATATAGAGGATGGTTATTATATCAATACATGTATGTGTTTCTTTATAAAATGAATGTGAATGTATTCCTCTTTATCAGTATATGCACACATATGTGTGTGTGTATTTGTATATTCATATTGTATTATATATTCCGTTGGGAAGGTGTACAAATAATTTTAGGATAGAATTATCAACATTAACACCAACAGTTACTTAATTTGGTGTTATAGACAAATTTAAATGAAAATGATATATATAGTTGAGGCAGGTAAATCATAATAATTTAATTAGTTAGCTGAATGACATACCTGTATGTGTATTCATACTGTATTATATACTCCTTTTGGACGGCACAGTATCTTACAGGATATTATTTATGTATTACATTCATCTGTTCAATGGATGAATTTATCATTACTATTTTTAAGCATAATTTTCTTTGTTTAAATTAAAGCTATATTTTTAAAAAAAATTTAAAAATTTAAGTTTCATTGTAAGAGAATGATTCCTTGAAAAGGAGAAGGAAATGCAAGGGCTGGGGGAGTAAAGTAACCAGTAATATGAAAAATTTAATTAATCCCAGTGACACCAGTACTCAATTACAAATAAGTCATAGCTTTTACTAGTCATAGCATCAACTTTCTATTCTTCAAAAAAATGTCATGTTTTTGTGAAAATTTATAATCAAATGCGGTTCAATCAATTTCCATAAAATGTTGGGGTGATATCAATTGTAACGTCCATAATCTACTAATCTAGCACATGAATAGGATTTTTGCCAAATCATTTAACTAATATTACAAATGTTCATTTATTTTATAAATATTTTTTTTTTCAGGTTACACCTAATACTAGTTTAATGACTAGGAAGTTGAGAAAACTTCAAGACAATGCAAAAGTGGAATTCATAAACGAAACCTCTTCTGATTTCACAAACTCTAGTCTAGATATTGAGAGACTTTTTATCACTGTAAAAAGCATAGAACGTCTGTGTGATATGTATTCACAAGATAGTGGAAGAAACAGAAGCTTAAGAAAACAAGAATCTGGATATCTTAGATTTTCTAATTTAATGGAATTTATTACAAACCAAATTGAATCAGATGGCACCGAGACACAACAAATGGTCTATGTATTGATTGAGAGCTTTTTAGTAAGTAATTTTACTCAATTTAGCTAACTAAAAAATTAACAATGAACACAGTTATTTTTGCTGTTTGTGCTAGGAGCAGCATGGATCTCTCAATTTTCAGCACCCATTACTCCTCTTCCATCTCATTCAATCACCTTGACCTGGGCAGCCTGCCTCTTCACCTCCGTAACCCCCAAGTCATGTAAATAATGGCTTATTTTCTCCCATTTTAAATGTATATGTATAAACATGTACAATGGGACAAAATATGCCACTATTTCCCGTGACTGGGGGTTAGGGAAAATTTCCTTCTTTCATATTATATATTTCATTATATATTAATTTATTTTGATTGCACATGGAATATTGAAGTCTACAAACTAACCAGAAATGTATTGAGTTACAATTATAGAAGATAATGTGAATGACAGGATTGATTATATATTATTTTAAAATTATTTTCTTACTATCATGAAATGAAAAAATGAAAAATAAATAACATAAACATTATCCATAACATTTTTGTCAGTAAAGTAAATTTTTTCCTATATAGCACAAACACTTATACGAAATTATTCAAAAATATACTTCTGGATTAATTTGAAGAACCTTAATCAATTAATGAAAAATATTATTCTTTCATTTTCTTTCTGCCCTTTTTGTTTAGCTTATTTCCCTTAAGAGAAATCAGCTATTGAGGTCGTACTCATGACACGGTTTTCGAAACATTTCCTCAAATGTCCATCGATCCTACCTAGTAGATGACAAAAATGAGGTCAATTCAAAATTGTATATATATATATATATGTTGGTGACATGAGATCATAAGTGTAATAGCAGCACTTGCGAAATCTACTTAGTTTATGCAGCCCCTGCATGAAGGACTTTCCATCTTTTTTTTCAAAACTTTAACAAGAATTAACCCTTCATTACACAATTTTTTTTTCTTAGTAACTATAAGTTAATACAAGTTTAGGATGGGTTACTGAACATGAATGAAAAATATTTTTAAAAATCTTCTGCTTGTAGTTTTTGAGAAATTTGTTTTTTTGGCACTTTGCACATATGCAAAGCAGCGTATTTGTAATCGAACTAAGTGATAGAGTAAAATCAACAGCAAAAAGCTGAAATATTTCAAAAATATAGAATTAACAAAAACCGTGAAAAAACTGAAATGTTATCTTCAGTTAGAGTATATTTGCATGCAACAAAGTGGCTTTAGATACATGAAATGAGGTGAAACAGCTATTTTCCTCATTCAAACAAGTATTCATTCCATATTGTTCTTATAAAAGTAAATGTTCAAACAAAACTATCAAAATTTCAACTTTAGAGAAAAAAAACAAATGCGTTATAATCAAAATATGTATACGCTATATCATTTTTTGTGAAATCAGGTGAAGCGGTTATTTGTCTCATTCAAGCAATTTACAAATTTACTTACATTTTTACATGAAGCAAATATGAAACATTGTTCTTTTTCATTCCAAATTGGCCAGAGGTTAACTGCATCCAATAGTACAACTTTTGGTGATAGCAAAGATCCCTTAGCTGCTATTCTCTTGTTCTTTATTGGATCCAAGCTGCTTGGTCTTCCAAGCTTTCTTGGCTCCTGGCCTACCTGTTATAGAGTTTGTCTAGTTCAGATCTAAACCTCTTTTGGTTCATGGACGTGTCTGTTGATTCTTTTTCAAAAAGCATTCTTTGGTAAAGTATCTATGAATTTATTACCATTGTATCAAGCAGGTAAAAAAAAAGACGAAGATGCCATCTCTTTGATCTTATCTCGATGAGGTGTGTGTTCTTACATTGCTGTCAACAAAGTCTACATTTGACACGTGAAAATTGTATATGGAGACGCCTGCTGGATAAGACACAATTACATGCTCTTTTTCATTCTATCAAATCTTCTCACTTCTAATTTCGGAAGTCCTCCTAGAAAAGTGGAAAGGAAAATGACATTGCTGTTGGCAGTAGAAATGGCAACTGACTCAACATTTGTTGTGAATTCCTCTGAATAACAGCTTGATTCATTTTAGCAGATTTCCCTTAAGGGAAATCAGCTATTGAGGTTGTACTCATGACGGAATTTTCGAAATTTTTCATCAAATGTCCATCGATCCAACCTAGTAGATGACGAAAATGAGGTCCGTTCAAAACTGGATATATATATATATATATATATATATATATATATATATATAGAGATCTATCTATCTATATATTTGTCTGTTACCGCTCTAGTGGTCGCAATTTTTGTTTGATCGTTACCAAACTCGATATTTAGTCATTTTATGTAAAAAGAAAGACTAAGTTCGTTAACGGCTGAAATCAACCAGTGGGAGGGGGAGTTTAGAGGGGAGGATTTTCGAAAATTCGAAATATCTTCGTTACTGTACGTCAGATCGAAAAATTGTACAGAATCAATCTTATTGAACATTAAATTTACTATAAATATTGTTATACACATTTATTCTCTATCTTGAATATTAGCCGAGATATTTGCATTTTTATTAAATCTGGACGAGTGACTCCCGCCAAAAGCTAGTTCGGCCGTTTCCTTAACTGCACGGCTCTCGTGAAATTTCTCAATTGTAAAACTTCACGTGGGAAATCTGCTTAGTTTACGCAGCCCCTGCGTGACGGGCTTTTTTTACTTCGTTTTTGTCCCAGAACATTCATTTAGGAATTCTATTACGTTCAATTATGCCAAAGCACTGAATTCCTTTATTGAACAATTACATTGCTAAATCCAGAGAAGTATATCTGTCAAAATATAACTTGTGATTCTTGTCTTAGCAGTCTTGGCACTTCTCTTGACAGCCGAATAACAACATTTCTACTAGCTTCAACATTTGTATTATTTTGTATAGTTTGTCACCTTCAGACCTGTGGGGTCTGGTCGTTTCAGGTTTTCAATGAACTTTAGTTCGAATTTCTGGAAGATGGAGAATTTCCTAGAACATTTCTCTTAGCTGTATTAGATATATTTGAAATTGGTTCTGTTTAGATATCAGTTCGAGGATCACTATCGCTACCTGAAGATTCAAGGTCTTGGACATTTATTGTTGGGTCTTCCTCAGAATCGTCGAATTCCAGTCAATCTTCACTCTCTGAAGGGCAAACCATAGCCATCACTTCATCTGTTGTCAAAACCTTACCGTCTTTCATTATCTCAAGACACAAAGGAATACATCAAACTAATGTTTTTTCAACAAGTATACCAAAAACATGTAGTTCAAATTTCGAAGTTCAATACAACGCTACAACCATATCACACACTTTTGCAGATATGCAAACCGAATAAAATTACTCATTACTCACTTGTTAGTTAGCTGAAATATGCATAAACACTAAGAGACATTCACCACTGTTATTGAATCATGAATATATTTTTTATTTTCTTTCTTTCTGTTTTCACGATGTATACTGCCTCTTACAAGATGGTGCTTCATGCCAATTTGAAGTTTTTGAGAAAGCGACGGATGTAAGTCGCATAAGTCTGCAGTGGCAAGGACTAGTGGAACATTCTTGCACACAGTTTTAGATACGTAGCATTGAAGTTATGTAAAGGAGGCTTCAACGTTAAACTAGCAAAGACACATGCATTGAGTATTATGTTGGTAATCTTTTGTTTTTAAAATGCAAGTTGTCAGTTAGTCTTTGCTTAACTTTGTTAGGACAATTTTTTTGTCCTTGCTTGATGTTTACATGTTCAAACGAATGCTGCTACAAACAAAAATGTTTAATGGTTGCGTTCATGCACTTCTAGAACCAAGGCAACAGCAGCAGAATCAACACTGAAAAGCATTTTTAGAAATAAGGACAATTAATCCAGTATATTTTTGAATAAAGTTAATATACGTTATATTCTGTATGGGATACATTTTACTTTATTGACAAAATATGGATAATGTTTATTTTATTTACTTTTCACTATGATAGTTAGAAAATAAATTTTAAAATAATAAAAAATCAATTCAGTCATTCATATTATCTTCTACACTTGTAACTCAATACATTTTTGGGTAGTCTGTAGACTTTAATTTTCCACATGCAATCAAAATAATCTAATAAATAATGAAATATATTATGGCTAGCATGAGCATCAACTATTGCTTACACAATGCCTCTTTGAATATGTCTTGGGTGATTAATGGACGTGGGAAGTTTTCTTAGTTTCAGCTAGAACCAGGGGATGGAATTTTCGTAAATTACTAAATATATATTTTCTATATAAAAAAATCATCATCACAATCTAAAGGCTTCACCTTGTAGTTACAACCATTGTTTTCTTTTGGAAGCTGCTCATTTCATATTACTACTATACCCACTGAAATCCATAAGATGTTCGATATCTTAAAAATAGGATTTTTTAGGCCTCCCTTTTCCCTTTTATCCAAGGATATTACCTTTAAATATATGTGTAAAGAAATTGTTGAGTGTTATGATTAGCCCAAGAAGCTTCACCCTCCCTTTTCCCCATGGTATTGATAAGACATTTGCTTTAATTTACCTCATTTAAAACTTCCATGTTGGATTTTTAGCAAAGTTCCCATGAGGGAAATCAGCTATTGAGGTCGTACTCATGACACGGGTTTCAAAACATTTCCTCAAATGTCCATCGATCCTACCCAGGAGATGACGAAAATGAGGTCCGTTCAAAATTATATATGTATTTCTCTGTTAACACTCTAGCAGTCCGTAACAAGCAATTTTTGTTTGATCGTTACCAAACTCCATATTTAATCATTTTAAGTAAAAAGGAAGACCAAGTTCGTTAATGGCTGAAATCGGATCAGTAGGTGGGGGATTTTATAAATTAGAAATATCTTTGTTACTATAAGTTGGATCGAAAAATTGTATAAAACTAATCTTATTGAAAATTAAATGATATATAAATATTGTTTTATACTTATTTTCTGTATCTTGAATATTAACCGAGATATTTGCAGTTTTCAGTCTTCAACCAAACCCTACAAACCCCCACTTCTACTCATGTTACATAATCAATACTCTGTTATATAATAAACCACATTATTCGAAGCTTAAATACCAAATATTGTTTTCAAGAGATCTTTATTATACGAGATACATGCAAATATATTCTGGTGCCCCCCCCCCGTTGTTACGGCCCATTTATACCGTCGCCGAAGACGGGTGATGTAGAAGGAGGATAGAGAGGAGATCCGTGCGTGGGGCCCAGACAAGAAGCGATCTCCGGGGACAAGCGCAAGCGAGCAGCAGACAGAAGCGTCCACCTCGAGCTCGAGTGAGGATTAGGCTTCCGATAAATGCTTTGGCGGATCAGAGTGTTATACAGTCGGAAGACAAGCAGATAATCTCATCGTACGAGAGATACAAAGTTATACTTATTGTGTATACACAATCAATTAAAAGAAAAGGCCTATTAATTTGTATTTAAAAGTCCCCATGGGAAGTATCATTTATTTATTTAGTATTTTCTTTTTATTGTTCAAGTGATAATTATAGCTGATCTATAGTAAATAAACTGATTTGTTTTGAGAATACTGGTTTCGTTGTTACCTTTGAGAACAAACAATGTGGTGCCCATAATATATTCATTTCTGCCTATTGATATGAGGCTAGTTAAATTCAATTTATAAACCCACACCCTTCTCCACTGAGCTCGGCATTTTTGTTACCCAGTCTGTGGGGTAACACCGTCTTAATTTGTTGGACTACTGAAATTGATTGATTGAGATAAAAATTATTCTTATTCATTATAAATTACAGTACTAGATGTAGTAAATAGTTTTCAATAAAATTAACTTATTATATTCCGATATGTTTCAGTTATTGTTTTTCTTTCCAGTGTGCCATTGGCAGTCCTGTTTGTTTATATTTGAGACGCTTCCCGCCAGCAGGGGAATGATTTCTTATTACTGATTGCACTGTCATTTAATATTCATGTTGGTGTTGTGTTTGTTAGTAGCAGTTTGTAGGTGTATCTATTATTTAACTTCATGAGGAAAAACTGCTTAGTTTACGCAGCCCCTGTGAGACGGACTTTTTTAGTCCAACTTGTGATTCTGTGAAAATCCTCATTTCCATCGCTTCCACTCTATTATATTCCCTTTTCATTTCATTATATTCAAATAGTATTTGGTCATTTTTGTTTTTCACTATTTTGGCTTGAACAGCAAGGATTTTATTTTATTGTGTGCTTTACCTTTGTCAGTTTCCAGTTTGAAGTCTTCATCAACTCCCTGTGCAATTTCTTAAGCCCATTTCTCTTTTTCTTCTCTGCATTTCTCTATAATATTATTCTTGGGACTTTTGTAATTTGTGACATCATATATATATATATATATATATATATATATATATTGTGTTTTTATATTTTTTCTTTTGTTTAATCAGTTTCAGAATCTCATCTGCCATCAATTATTTTCTGGGAATTAGTTTCCCCTTGCTCCTATTTCCAGGGCTGTAATTCTCTCTCACATGTTTTATTGCCAATATGGCCTTCACTTATTACAGAACTAAAATCTCCCATAACTACAACATTGGCTTTTGGTGAGGTCATATTAGATAATTCTTCTATTTGATCTTATTCTGCATTCAAGAATTCTGGTGTAGGCCAGCATACTTGTATCACAACTAAATTAACAGGTTTGTAACTTACCTTAATCATCAGCAGCTGATTATTTACCTGGAGATGTTTAAAAGTTTGGCTGAAACTTTCTTATTTAAAATCAAAGCAACACCATTCATACTTACCTCACCTCTGCTGTAGATAACATTGAAGTTATCTGAACGAGTTTCACATAAACCTAAAATATCTATGCTATACCTTTTCATCTGCTGTTACTATAACACTCTGTTTCCACCCAACTATGGTTGTCATTACCTGTAATATATTCTAATGCAATGAAGTTGCAAGAATTTGTTGATTCCTTAACAGATATTATTTTTCCGTGTTCAGTTGTGTAAATATTAAAAGAAATGTTGAAAAATAATTGTATGTTCTCTTTTTAGGAAGCAAATATGGAGGCAATAGAGGATTATGTTAAAAAAAATCGAAATGGACTGGAAATATTTTTACATATATTGCTTACAAATGACGGAGTTATAATAGAAAGATTTGTAAGTAAATACATATTATATTTTATTAGGAGACAGATGTAGGTATATATGTGAATATTTTTATACACATACACTCATTGAAAAAAGATTTGCTTCAACAATTTTTTTTTACTAAAGGTTAAAATGCAGAAATTTAAGGATTGCATAACATAAATTATGTTTAATTTTTAATCAAAATTATTGTTTTTGTTTAAGATTTTCTTAGTTTTGGCTAAAATGGGTATCTTCTAAAAAATTGCACAACATGGGGGGAAAACATTATTATTTTTATTTATAAAAAAAAAAAAAAATGTTAATGGTATCAATAGTTGGTTTTGCCCCCCTCTAGCTCTTGTTGAGGGCGGTGTACAGTCAAACATGCCCATAATCAAGATATTAATGTCATTTTGGTCCAGTTTTATCCATTCTTCTACATCATTATCTCTCATCTTCTGGGCAGTGGTGGGAATGTTTGATCGGCGTTGAACTCTCTTAGAAACATATCCCAGATATGGGGTTCATTTCAGGTGAAAATGGTGACAATTTCTGACTCACAAAGACTATCATTAATAAGGATAAATTTATGACTATAATTGTCTGCTTCAGGCGATACTATGGATTAGTGGGAATCTCTCTAGTACTTCTGAGTATTCAAAGTATCCTCAGTGGGTATATAAATTCAGTTTTGGTATAGTGCATAATATCAGCACAAATTATGACTTTTCTGCCATGTTGCTGGGGATCTCAAACACCTATGTCTGCCACAGAACCTCCTAACACTGGTCTGGTTGTATGGCAGGAAAGGAAGATGTGTTGTATCTGAAAACAAAAAAATGCCTCTGTTAATTTATTAACATATTTTCAAGGTTTCTGACCTATAGAAGGCGCTGTGTCCATTCAGATCTATTTAAAGGAGGAGGGGGGCACTGAGGGGTCTTGTACCTCATAGTTAAGAATTATGAAGTTCATTTCATACATTGCTAATTACTGTTGTCTTGTACTAGACCTTTCATCTGTTGAGTTTTGGATCCATTTTACACTTAAAGGAATGAAAAAGCCTTCATTGTCATTGGTTTTACAATGTCTACCATTACATCATCTATCATTGAATGAACAATAAATTATAAATTCATTCCACTACCTTACAATGTTTTTGTACTACATTGAACTGTCATGGGATTTGGTAGATTGACAACCATTCTCCTCTCAATCCGACAAGGAAACAATTCAAAGATATTCTTCAGCTGATAAAATGGTCCAGGTCTACATGAAGACAGATTCAGTTTATGAACACTAAGTCTCAACAGAAGATCCAGAGAACATCACATGAAACTGTCATTCAGAAAGAGTTAGTAGTTGATTAGTTTAAAATGTTCAAGTATATTTCATGCGATTTATGAAGGCCAGTAAGAACTCAAGTTTTAGTTGTACACCTTCCTCATTGGTAATGCAAACCAAAATAGTTGATCTTATTTTCTTAGGGACAAACATATGGGGTTCATCAATAAAAATAAAACATGAAACATATATGTTCTAGCATTACATGTCAAACAATGAAAAGATTATGTATACAATATTAATTGTTTAACGGTTTATATAACACTACAATATAAGCTTTTATTTATTTAATTATATTTTTATTTCTATTTAGCAAACAGAAGGAAGTGAAGATGTAGACCATGAATCCTGCCAAAGCACTTCACAGCCAGAAGCAAAATGTAACATTGTTTATGATAAACCCACTTCGAAGGAATCCAATTGGCAGGTAACACATCACAATTTTATTAATATTATTATTTTTTCACATCCACTTTTTGCTATGGCTAATTGGGATGGGACATCTACAGTTTACCACCCATTTCTAACCAGGGTGTGACCTGGTTAGAAATGGGTGGTATAAAATGTAATTTATTTAATTAGTCCATCCACTCTAGGTTTACCATGTGAGATTAAGGGTAATGCTTTAACTCACATGGCTAACCTGAGTCCCCTTAAATGTTATTAAGAAGAAATAAATATTTATTTATATTTGTCTCACTCTAAACTATCAAGAATACGAGCTCGGAGTTAAATATAATTGTATAACAATGAAGAGTTAAAAGTCAATAAAAAGCTGCTTTATTGAAGAAAGCCTATTCCAATTGATTTAACAAACCAACGGTATCATTCTCGTCTTTTTGATGCCATATAAGTCACACATCATTTTGAATATGTCCGATTCAAAATTTCTTGCCTGCTCAGAATACAGTTCTATTGGAGCCTCATATTGACCTACCCAATTATTGATTGTATAAGTTAATAGCTAAATTGGGGGGTTTTAGAGGGAATTTTGGTAATTCAAAATATCACCTTTATTATGAGTCATATCATCGAAATGTTATAGAACCAACCTTGTTAAGGTATTGATGCTCTACAATTGTTATTTTGAACATTTTTTGTAACTCAAGCATTAAGCGAGTTAATTGCACTTTTTATCAGCCTTCATTAACACGCCCCCCCCCCCAACCCTTTTATTTACATATCGTTTTTTTCTTTTCTTCTTCTTCTTAAAATTCTTTAAAACACACACACACACACACACACACACACACGTGCATTATACTTGCAATTTCACATGATTTTGGAGTCACTGAATTATAATGCTCATCCTTTTATTATGAATTTATTTAAAAGTGCTAAGTAACCAAGAAAAAATTGATTTTGTTTCCTATTAGGTATTCAGGAAATGTGCACATCAAAAAAAATAAAAGCTGATTAATCTGATATGTTAAGTAACTTTTGTGTTGTTACTTTTGTCGGATAACTAAGTATAAACAATATGTAAACAAAAACTATAGCAGAAGTACTAACTTTTAGGGCACAAACAACTAAACCAAATTCGAAGGAACTCTGTTTGTAGGTTAGTATTAACACCACCTTGATTATAAGCAAGGTTAACATTTTTAGGAACGAACAGGAGTGTTGTTTGTAAGGGATGCCTGAAATCGCAATACTTCGTTTCCTATTTTTTCTGAAATAGGTATATAGAAAATGTTGTTTATTTTCTTATTTAGAGTACCTTTTTTTATATACTATTATACAAAACAAGAGCAGGAGTAATCCATTTTATTGGGCACAGACAACAATAAAATATCTCTGTTATTATGAATCAGATCAATAAGTTGTATATAACCCATCTTATTGCAAATTTAATTATAAATTAAACTTTAATGTTAGTCTGATTTCAATTATCAATTATTGTTTCAGACTATTCTGAAAACAATGGCTTGAAAATTGAAAATCTTATCTGGCCTCCCATTTGTTACTTAATCATTCAAAAAGGCCTTGGATGATTTCTATGGAATTTTATATAAGAAAGGCAACTATGCCTAGGTACTCCATAAGCTATTTAATAATAACATGAGCAGCCGTTTCCAATGCTCCACAGCTAGATTGGCACATGGCTATCCTAATCCTATCCGGCTTCCTACGAGATGTCTTCACCCGGGTAGGAATAGCCCCTCCTACAATATTTGTAAAGGCCACAAAATGTGTTATAGTTAAATCCTCTGCTCTTGAACATGTCCATGCTATAGAAGCTGGAACCTTGCCACAGTCCCTTATGTCCTTGAAGCCTCCTCTCGCATACAATTCATTCATACAAAGCTCACACACACTTACAATGTTATCTGGAGGCACCAACTGAGCCCCCAAACCATGCCTCACCCCAAGCAGTCCTCCTCGGCTATTCAAATCATTCAGCAATTTCTGTAGACTCTCCGCTCTAAAGAAGGGGATGACGTGAGCCAAGCAAAGGATTTCCAAACCACCATCACGTTTAGATGCATCTAAGGTACCCGGCCTGGCTCGGGAAATCATTAGAGGCTGAATGATGGTTTTTATTTTTGGCAATGCTTCAATGTGTAGAACTACACTTCCCGTCTGAGCATATAGTTTTCCCGTAAGGGTTAGGGATGGGACTTATAGAATACAAAACTTTGGTTTTGAAGAATAAATGAAAATAAATTCCTAGGCAATCCCCTCTCCATTGTTTGACACACTGTGAATAATTCAATCATGGATATCGTTTATTAGAATTAAATATGATCTATAACGTACATATTTCCTGTCAGAAACCAATCCGAGATTGTGAGCTTAGTTTTTTACATAATAGTAAATTTGAGTAGAATGCAATTCCATCATTTCACAGGAAATAAGTTAATACAATTAACTGTCCTAGCATACCGATAGCTTCAGCATCAACATTGCTATACTTAAATTATTTATTTAAAACATAACAAACTTATTTTCTAATTAAAATAATAACAATTGAGATGCGGAGGAGGCGGAGACTTGTTACTTTCAAATCATAGGTACAACAATCATACAAATCAAAAAAACATAACATGATTTGTCATATTATGCCTATATTACAGACACTTTAATGGGTAATAATAAAATTGTTGACTCTCGCTATAGTTTTTAGCGTATATCTCATTTAATATTCGGTATACGATCAAAGTGAATATAACAAAATAAAGAACTTTTGTTATGCACATGTTTGCCGAAAAAGAAATATAAAACGAAATACCGCTATTTTTAATTTCAGGCCTCCCTTATAACCCCCACTCCTTTTCGTCTCAGAGAATATTAATATAGCCTAAAGTCTAAGTTGGGATAGTAGTAATATACATACCAGGTTTCATAAAATTCGGTTCAGCCGTTTATGCATGAAAATTTAACAAACAAACATACACTTAAGAAACAAAATGCAGTTATGGTGTCTATAACATGTGAAACGAAAAAGTATCGTGAAAAAAATCAATGTACAGACAGAGGTTACAATTTATATATATATATATATATATATATATATATATATATATATATATATCCATCCGACGGAGCTCCATCAGAATGGGTTTTCCTAGCACCAACCCATGAAGCCACTGGGGCATAATGTTGGTCGTCAGAGCCTGTAATTTCTGCTGCGGTTTCAATGGGGCCCTGTCAAGATTAGACAATACAGTCCTCTTTCTGATCATCAAATAGAAAATTAGCATTTCATAAAAAAGCCTCGGTAGAATTGAAAATTTTTTTCTACATGTTTTAAATAAATGAATATTGTACACTTGCAGTATTTCATACTTTTCTACCACCCTCAGGAGTGGGGTTTACTTCCACACCCAACACATATTTGTTAATATTGATTTTATCGGGGGAAAAATGTAAAGATCGAATTGCATTTAGAATCCTTTTTCAAGCATTAAACCATTATGCAGTTTTAAGTATTTCAAACTTTTTACTTCCAGTAATAAAATAATTTGGTTAATTTTTCTTGAGAGAATTGTGAAATTATTGAATATGTATCCAGGATTAAAATATTGGCAATGTGGTCTATTTTATACTTTAATACTGCCGATACGGGTGCAGATTAACTTGGAAGTCAAAACGTACGTTCGTCAATAAACGTTATGAATTTGTGTTTCATATTTATTTATGGAATGAATTTTGTCAATGTGGCCTATATTATGGTTGTCTACCATTGATCAGAGTGGGTATTAGAATATCCTTAATTAGATTTCCATTGAAAACAATTTTTATTCCAACTGAAGAAGACGGATAACAAAGTTGGCTAATTACTTTCGATTTCAGTCAACACTTCTTACATTCTTCTAGAGTATTACAATATTCGTCTCATAGGCATTCTACTCTTCATGAATAAAACTATAATTTAACTGTAAATTGGTGAAAACAAGTGGATTATTTCCATATTCCATTGGGCTTCCGCTAATCCCATCTTTTTATTTAGACGGGAAACTATTATTATATCAATTATCATTTATGGATAAATGCAATTTTAAAAATAAATTTGTCTAACTTCTTATATCTCAGATATAACAAATATATGACTGCACATTCATATTTGAGGGAATTTGTGTAACATGGAATATGGATGATCTCGTGCATCAAATTGTTATATTCCTATGGAAAACATTTTAATTTCAACCAGACGACGATGGGTAATTCGACTAGTTTATTTCAATCATTAACCGATATAATTGCTCTTTTAGTTTTCAGTATTCAATAATCCCCAATATTAGTCATTGACATTAAGAATAACCATATGCATCATAAAACATCCTATTCCAAGTTTAAATACCAAATATTGTTTTCAACGGGCCGTTTCTATGACAGATACAAGCAAATATGATGTGTCATAAAGTCCTCAATTCACATTTTACTTTCTTAACTCTAAAATGTTCATTTGTTCTATACCATACTCCATATTAACCCTGTTTCATTCAACACTAATAACTCCCCTCCCTTCTACTCATCAGATTTTTCATACGCCCCCCCCCACCCTCTTGTACTTATCAGATTTATAAATACAGAATATTTGGTGTGATGAGATCACTAGTGATATCATAACTGCATGTAGAAAATCTGCTTAGCTTATGCCCCCCCCCTCTCCTGCGTAGCCTTTTATGATTCATCAAAGGGATTCCTCACGGAAATTTGTGAATATTGACCCATATATAAAGTACTTTCATACAGGCATTAAGACAAGACCTGCCTTCTCCTATTCTATGTTTATAATTTTAGTATATTTTAGCAGATTTCCCTCAAGGGAAATCAGCTATTGAGGTTGTACTCATGACGGAATTTACGAAATTTTTCTTCAAATGTCCATTGATCCTACCCAGGAAGATGACGAAAATGAGGTCCGTTCAAAACTGTATATATATATATATATATATATATATATATATATATATATATATATATACTAGCTCAGATACCCAGCTTCGCTCGGGAATTCACTTGAGGCTGAATGGTGATGGTATATTTTTGGCAAGGCTTTACTTTTCACGACATTTACCCGTCCCAGTGTTTAGGGTTAACACCCGTCGTTTCTGTGGATTTGTTAATAATGAAATCAGTTTTTTATGTAAGACTTCACTGTCCTGCATATTGTCATATTTCCCGTTTCCTGTGTATTATGTATAGATTTGAATTATTAAGGAGAAAATATTGACATACATTTGAATTAATTTTTTCAGGTGATGTCCCTGGTAGTTCATATTGAAAAGGATTGTTGAGGAAATTTCTCTAAATAACAAAATAAACAACTTTTTTATGTGCATATTTGGTGAAACGCCAATAGGAAATCACTATTATTAATTTCAGGCCTCCCTTATAACCCCCACTCCTGCCCGTCACTATAAATGTTAGTATGGCTTATTATAAGGAAGGCGTTAGTACTAATTCACATACCGAGCTTGGTTTAGTTCGGTTGAGTCTTTTGTGCCAAATAAAATTGTTAACTCCCGCCATAATTTTAAGCTTATAACACCTTTATACTTCGGTATACGACGATAGTGTATATAACAAAAGTTACTCTAAATTACAAAATAAACAACTTTTGTTATGTTCATATTTGCCGAAAACCCTATAGGAAACGAAATATCGCTATTTTTAATTTCAGGCATCTCTCATAACCCCCACTCCTGCCCGTCCCTAGAAATGTTGGTATGGCTTGTTATAATGAAAGCGTTAGTGCTAATACATATACCGAGTTTTATTTACTTCGGTTGGGTCTTTTGTCCCAAATAAAATTGTTCACTTCCGCTATAGGTTTCAGCGTATATCTCGTTTATAATTCGGTATACGAAAAAAGTGTATATAACAAAAGTTACTCTAAACAACGAAATAAACAACTTTTGTTATGTGCATAATTGCCTAAAATTCTATAGGAAACGAAATATTGCTATTTTTAATTTCAGGCTTCCCCTACAACCCCCACTCCTGCTCGTCTCTAGAAATAATGGTACAGCTTATTATCATGAAGGAGTTAGTGTTAATTCACATAAGGAATTTTATTTAATTCGGTTGGGTCGTTTGTCCCAAATAAAATTGTTCACTTCCGCTATAGGTTTTAGCGTATATCTCGTTTATAATTCGGTATACGAAAAAAAGGTATATAACGAAAGTTACTCTAAATAACAAAATAAACAACTTTTGTTATGTGCATAATTGCCGAAAAACCAATAGGAAACGAAATATCGCTATTTTTAATTTCAGGCTTCCCTTATAACCCCAACTCCTGTTCGTCTCAGAGGATATTAATATAGCCTAAAGTCTAAGTTGGTTTAGTAGTAATATACATACCAAGTTTCATAAAATTCGGTTCAGCCGTTTATGCGTGAAAAGGTAACAAACAAACAAACAAATAAACAAACAAACAGACACGAAAGAAACAAAATGTAGTTATGGTGTCTATGACATGTGAAACGAAAAGTTATCGTGAAATTTCGCGAAAAAAATCAATGTACAGACAGAGGTTACAATTTTATATATATATATATATATATATATATATATATATATATATATAGATATATATATCTATATATGGTGTCTATGACATGTGAAACGAAAAGTTATCGTGAAATTTCGCGAAAAAAATCAATGTACACACAGAGGTTACAATTTTATATATATAGATATATATATATATATATATATATATATATATATATATATATATATATATATATATAACACGATATAGGCACAGATTATGATGGGCACAGATAGATACAAAATTATATAGTGGCAAGTTATTAAAACCACTTGTTGGTTGCTCATGGTAAGCTCTGCCTGTTGTAGAAGGCAACTAACCATGTCCCAGACAAATATATGGTATTACTAGCCCTAGTGTTAGAGGGGCTAGGGTGATAGTACCATAGCCTTTGCCAGGCTCATGCACGGGTACAACAGGGGGATTGAGCATGGAGGATGGGTCTCCTAACCTTTGTAATTAATTAACACACCACAATTTGCTGGTGTGTCTGATTTCTTGAGACTTATGAAAAATGATGATGGTTAAAAATATAGTCCATGTAGGGACCCATTTGTAGTATATGAGGGATTTCCACCATCAGGAGGTCTTAAATAGACCTCAAGAATAAAGATGAAGAAAAATAAGAAAGAAGGGTTAAGATTAACATCATAATCGATTACCAACATATCTAATTAAGAATACAGGAGGACTAAAAGATCCAATATACATGTAGGAAGATGAAATAAATAAAGTAATCATTAAAATAAGTGAATACTGAAGGAAAATGTACCTGAACATTAATATTAAATTTTCCTTACCTATGGATTAGAATGAGAGAAAAAAATGTGGGGGGATGGAAAAATGAGTTTTTGAGATTCAAGAAATTTTTTTCCAAACACAAAATTAAATCATATTACAACCTCCAGATCTAAATACATTTTATGATAATGCTTTCATGAAAATGAATGATTTTCAAGCTAGAGAATGAAGATAACCACTTTCAAGTTTGATAATTTAGAACTAAGAACCAATAAATATTATCTCATAAGAGGTTCTTCATATTTTGATTTACCTGAAATAATAAAAGCAAAGAATGCTATTGTTAATGTAAAAAATAAAAATAAAAAGGTTTCATTGGTCTATTCATTCAGCAACTTACCCAGTAGATGAAAACCCTCATAGAGTTATGAAATATGAATTAGGTAAAGATAAATTGCACTTTGAGGGAATAAACTTTCCTGAAGATTAAAGATAGTAATATTGAAAAACTAAACAGTATATCTGTAAATGTTTACAGAAATGAAGATTCTATTCACCCTCTAAGAATTACAAAAAAACTAATAAGACAAACCGTAAATCTCTTTTATTTTAATGAAGAATAATGTCACTGCAGTCAAAGCACAAGTAATAAATAATTGACATATAATAAGCAAGTGTGTGTGCATAGAATAGAATAGAATGCCATTTATTGTGCTCATAAGATATACAGTATATACAAAAAACTAAGAAAACATTTTTTTTTTTACAAATACATAATATACGTAACTATCTTTAGTACTTTAAATTAGTCATAACATTCCCATTCTGAAGTTTGATTAATCATAATAATTTCTGATTTTTAGGAACAATAAATTGATATATCACGAACTACAATACCAACTCAACACCAGTTTAGAAGTTACTCTAAATAACAAAATAAACAACTTTTGTTATGTGCATGTTTGCCGAGAATCTAATGGGAAACGAAATAAAACAATTTTTCATTTCAGGCCTCCCTAATAACCTCCACTCCCGTTTGGACCTAAAAAAATTAATATAGCTTATAATCATGGAAGAATTAATGCTAATTCACATACCGAGTTTTGTTAAGTTCGGTTCAATCATTAGTGCCCAAAAAAATTGTTGGCTTCCGCTTTAGTATCTCATTTATACTTAGTTATACGGCAAAAGTGAATATAACAAAAGTTACTTTAAATAACAAAATAAATAACTTTTGTCATGTTCATATTTGCAGAAAAACCAATAGAAAACGAAATACTGCAATTTTTAATTTCAGGCCTTCATTACAACCCTCACTCCCCCCGAACAACCCCCATGCCCGTCCCTAGAAATGTTGGTATGGCTTATGATAATTAAGGTGTCAGTGCTAATACACATACCAAGTTTTATTTAGTTCGGTTGAGTCTTTTGTGCCAAATAATATTGTTGACTCCCGCTATAATTTTTAGCGCGTCGGTATTCGACGAAAGTGTTTATAACAAAAGTTACTCTAAATAACAAAATAAACAACTTTTGTTATGTACATATTTTCGGAAAACCCAATAGGAATCCGAAATGTCGCCTCCCTTATAACTCCCACTCCTGTTCGTCTCAGAGAAAATTAATATAGCCTAAAGTCTAAGTTGGGTTACTAGTAATACACATACCAAGTTTCATAAAATCGGTTCAGCCGTTTATACATGAAAAGGTAAGAAACAAATAAACAAACATACACGAAAGAAACAAATAAACAACACATACACGAAAGAAACAAATTGCACATTTCGTGTCTATGACATGTGAAACGAATAAGTATCGTGAAATTTCGAGAAAAAAATCAATGTACAGACAGAGGCAACAATTTTATATATACATTGTCACGTTTCATTACAAAATCAGTAATAAACGTTGTTTATAAGAGTTATTTAGGATTGCAAAATTAAACACACACTTGTTTCGCAGTTTTTATCACTGCACAATTTATTTAACAATGCACTATACACTTGGTTAATTATTCTTAATTACTACTCACAGAATGCACTGATAGCGTCACTGTTCTTGTTATTACACAGTCCAACGATTCACGCACGGTCACTGAGGTTCACAAAAAGACGGCACTGCACTGTCCTTTACTTCGCGAAGGTAACGGCACTGCACTGTCTTAAACACGGCACTAAACTGTTACTTACAGAGTCACGGGACAACACTTTTCTAAACATAAAAACACTTTACCGCACTGCACTAAGTCGCACTGTAGCTCTTAAGATCACTTGAAGACAGCTGAGAATAAACTATACTGTCGGTCGAATTGTACAGGCTTATATAGAGGCGCGGCGACATCAAAGGAATCTGTCACGGACATACTGGACACTAGTCTAGACACTGCAGGCGCCAATAGTCCTCGGTCGGCTCCTTTCATCTCCTTCGAACTTCCCGAATACGTGACTATCTCTGTTTAATTTTTCATGTATTTAATTTTCGCAACAATATATTTGTCTGTTAACGCTCTAGCGGTCGCAATTTTAGCAGATTTCCCTTAAGGGAAATCAGCTATTGAGGTCGTACTCATGACGGAATTTTCGAAAAATTTCTTCAAATGTCCATCGATCCTACCCAGGAGATGACGAAAATGAGGTCCGTTCAAAACTATATATATATATATATATATATATATATATATATATATATATTTGTCTGTTAACACTCTAGCGGTCGCAATTTTTGTTTAATCGTCACCAAACTCGGTATTTAATCATTTTATGTAAAAAGGAAGATCAAGTTCGTTAACGGCTGAAATCGGACCAGTGGGAGGGGGGGTTTAGAGGGGGGATTTTCAAAAATTCGAAATATCTCCGTTATTATGCATCGGATCGAAAAATTGTATAAAACCAATCTTATTGGAAATTAAATTTACTATAAATATTGTTATATGCATTTATTCTCTATCTTGAATTTTAACCGAGATATTTGCATTTGTAATCTGCATGTTCGGACTTTCCGCCGAGAGCTCTGGTGGCCATTTCCATAACTATTCGTCCCTCGTGAATAGGTTTAGAGGTTAGGTTAACTGTTTTTTAGGGCTAGAAACTACTGGGTTATTACGCCCTAAATAATGTTTTAGGTTTAGAGGTTTCTTACTACTACAGTTGTTATTAGGCAGATTTCTCTATTGTAAAACTTCACGTGGGAAATCTGCTTAGTTTACGCAGCCCCTGCGTGACGGACTTTTTTTTATCGTTACCAAACTCGGTATTTAATCATTTTATGTAAAAATAAAGATCAAGTTCGTTAATGGCCGAAATTGGACCCGTGGGAGAGCGGGGGTTTAGAGGGGGGATTTTCGAATATTCGAAATATCTCCGTTACTATACGTTGGAGCGAAAAATTGTATAGAACTAATATTATTGAAAATTGAATTTACTATAAATATTGTTATATATACTTATTCTCTATCTTGAATATTAACCGATATATTTGCATTTTTATTAAGTGTGTGTGCGGCTATTGTCGTGAGTTTCCGGATTAGTTCGGCCGTTTCCGTAACTTCGGCTCTCGTATAACCTAACCGTTCTTGTCTTCTAACCTTATACTTTTTGAGATATATGCAAATACGTTCTGTTTAACCGCCCCGCCTCCTTCTTTATTTCTTGGACTACTATAAATTCAGTAATTAAAATATAAATTATTCCGAGTCATTATAAATTGCAGTACTAGATATAGCAAGTAGTTTGCAATAAAGTTAATGTGTTATACTCAGATATACATATATCAGTAATTGTTTTCCTTTCCGGTGAAGAATATGTCTATCTGTTCAGCTCTCTGTGGTAAGCAGACCTATTTGTTTACAATTCATAAGCCTATTCCATTGGTAGTTTATTAAAATTAACTGAACGATTTCTCATTACCGTTTGTATTTACTCACGGTGGTGTTAAGTGTTAGTAGTATGCAGATTTCTCAATTGTAAAACTTCATGTGTGAAATCTGCTTAGTTTACGCAGCCCCGGCGTGACGGACTTTTGATTGATAAAAAAATATTTCAATCATTTCTATATTATTATGAAATATAAAATCTCCCTTGTACTAATTTTGCAATGTTGTCGAGGACAATTAATTTTAAGTACTTGAAAACTGAAAAATAAAAAAATAAAAACAATAAATGAGATCTACAGTTCTCTTTAGTACTCTTTATTGTTTTGAGCATGCGTTGTGCCCTCTAGGTATTTACAATTCTAAAAAAACAGGGATATTTTAATTAATAATTATTATTAACACATTCATTAGGCATTCATAATTTCCCTTGAAACTACGAGTACAAATCCTAGTTTTATATTAGTCTCTTTTTCTCTCCCCCCCCCTCTCTCTCTCTCTCTCTCTCTCTCTCTCTCTCTCTCTCTCTCTCTCTCTCTCTCTCTCTCTCTCTCTCTCTCTCTCTCTCTCTCTCTCTCTCTCTCTCTCTCTCTCTCTCTCTCTCTCTCTCTCTCTCGCTCTCTCCCCTCCCTCTCTCTCTCTCTCTCTCTCTCCCTTCTCTCTCTCTCTCTCTCTCTCTCTCTCTCTCTCTCTCTCTCTCTCTCTCTCTCTCTCTCCTCCTCTCTCCTCTCCTCTCCTCTCTCTCTCTCTCTCTCCCTCTCCTCTCCTCCTCTCTCTCTCCCCTCTCCCCTCTCCTCTCCCTCTCTCTCTCCTCTCTCTCTCCTCTCCTCTCTCTCTCTCTCCCTCTCTCTCTCTCTCTCTCTCGCACCCCCTCTCTCTCTCTCCCCCCTCTCTCTCCCCTCTCTCTCCTCTCTCTCTCCTCTCTCTCTCTCTCTCCTCTCTCTCTCTCTCTCTCTCTCTCCTCTCTCTCTCTCTCCCCGCTCTCTCTCAGTCTCTCTCTCTCTCTCTCCTCTTTCTCCCCTCTCTCCTCCTCTCTCTCTCTCCCTCTCCCTCTCTCCCTCTCTCTCTCTCTCTCTCTCTCTCTCTCTCTCTCTCTCTCTCTCTCTCTCTCTCTCTCTCTCTCTCTCTCTCTCTCTCTCTCTCCCTCTCTCCCTCTCTCCCTCTCCCTCTCCCTCTCCCTCTCCCTCTCCCTCTCCCTCTCACACACCCTCTCACCCTGTCCTTCCTCCCACCCACTATACATAGGTTACTATTACAAAAAATGAAACTCCAAAATAGGACTGATATTAATCACAGATTAATACATACAAAAATATGAATCGATTTTGAATAAAAGTAATATGATTTAAGTTCCTTTTTAGTTACTGATTTTTATCACATCTTATGAGTAGAATTTATTTAAAATTCTTATTCTGGAGCATTGCCTTCCCAAAGTGCTTCATAAATAATATTTAATATTATGTGCAAAGATCTGCCTTGAATATTCAGCAAACTTAGCTATCCTTTACTTGTAATGTATTATATTTTTCTATTGCACTTATATTTTCTGTATTTGTGGTTTAAAGGAAACAGCTCTTCTGAAAAGATATGAGGAAGAAGCAATTGACGCCTCACATACGGAAATTACATCTGATCACATGGTTCAAGTGGTAGATATAACCGAATATATTCAAGAATCTGAACCATTGGTAAGCCTTAATATTTGAGTCTTCAGCTATTGTTCATAATTGTATGGAACACTGTCCATTTATTCCTTTAGTTAAATTCATAGTGATAGTGAATGTCAAAATGAAATATCCATAAATCACTAATCTCGTGAATTACATATGAAAGTAGGTTATTATTTTCATCAATATAAGCATGTGTGAGTGTATGTTCATATGAGTGTCTATGGGATTGTGTGTGTCTGTCGGTTATATGTGAATACAAGTGTGTTTCCACAATGTTTTATTTCTATGTTTGGCACATGTGTGTCATAATCAGGTCAATTTGATTATATTATCAGAGTCTCTTTATTGAGTTTCATCGAATAATTTTATTCTTTTTATTATTTCTTCTTCACTTCTCAATTTTCTTCCTTCCTTGCCCAGTATTACAAAAGGCCTATTCTTCTTTAATTTTGTTAATTTCAATGGGCTCTCTAATAGTATCATTATTTCGTTCTACCTTATTTTGTTCTATCCATTCTAAGTAATGCTAGCTCTGATGGCTTTACATGATTGGATATATTCTATGCTCTTACAATCAACACCTTTCATTTTGGTATCCTTTTACTTAGCATATTTACTAACTTAAACTGAAAGTCTATCTCATTCTAGTATTTTTATTTCCTCTTATCCATGTCCATTTCCTATCTCAATTTTAAAAAATAATTAGTTGTTCAGTAAATCGTAACAATCTCTCTCCACTATATTTTTTATCTCCAACGCCATACTTTCCTAATCCTCTTTCTCTTATATTTCCCCCAACTTTTTTGTTTGAGTCTCTCATGATGAGACTGTTATTACAAGAGTGATTTTTGTAGCATTTTGAGGATTCAAGTAAAATTCCGAATCCTCGCCAACAGTTGAGGGTGCATAAACTTGTATCAGTTTCAATTTGTAATTTTTACAGTCGCTCAATCTAGCTGCAACTATTAATCCAATAGAAAAAAACATTTCATTCATCGAATGTCCCGAGATGCATCCCTGTTAAAGAGGAACCCTGCAACACCTTGTCCTTTTATTACATATTGTAGCATAGTAATTCCCCATTCTTTAGCATCAGGCGTCCCTCTCTCAGTCTTCTTACCTCAGGAAATCCTAATATGCCTTTGTGGGAAATCTGCTTAAAACGTTGTCCGACATACATTTTAAGTAAAATTTATATTTATTTTTTATTCTTTGAGAACTAGGAAACAAAATTTGACATACACTCAGTGAATTATTCAAGCACATGGAAAATCTGCTCAGTTTACTCAGCCCCTTGTGCGATTTTTTTGAATTGCATTTTGTTATCTTCATTAATTTTAAAATAAATTTAACTGGATAAAAATCTATTATTTAAAAATATAATATTCATATTTAGGGACCATAGAAAATATTGTTAATGTTCATCTTTTATCAGCTTGGGAATTATCGATATAAACAATTGGTTTACATATAGTAAGAAGTTGAGAAAATAGCATCTAAAAGTTTAAGATCTAATTTCTGAATGTGTTTCCTTAGGTATCAAAATCGAAGAAACGAAGGGACAGAAGAAAGAATAAGAAACGCGCAGACAAAACTAGTGAGCAGGTAAGATTTCTATTATTTATTTCTTTTATTATAGTTATTTATTTATTCTGGAGCATTGACTTCCAAGGTGCTTTATAACTAATAATTTATATTTATTTACAATGATCTGCTTGAATATTCACCTAACTTAGCTATCTTTAACTTATAGCTATATTTTCTTTATTTGTGGTTTTAAGGAAAAGGCTCTTTTAAATACGAAAGAAGAAGAAACATTTGATGTCTCACAAACTGAAATTACATCTAATCGTATGGATCAAGTGGTAGGTTATATCTCCACATGCACCTGACACTCATTGAATTTATTCTGAATTAATGGCTTAAATAACATATTTCCTGCAGATTGCTCTTGCTTCTATATTCTCTGCCGTCTGTCATAAATATCCAGAAAAGATGGATGGGTTACTCCTTAATAAGACTGAAGAACCAAGAACTGATGTGGTACAAACTGACTTTACGACTGATCCATTAGATCTTAAGGTAGGTTATTATCTTTATTTTGACACACACACTCACACACACACACACACACACACACCCACACACACACACACACAGACACAGACACACACACACACACACGCACGCACGCACACACCCACACACGCGCACACACGCACGCACGCACACACACACGCGCGCGCGCACACACACACACACACACATACACCTATTTATATTATCTTAAAAAATTTTTGTTGTATTCCTAGTGTCATTACTTGCATTATACCTCAACCTGACCTTTATATAATAAACTCCTGGTTAATCTTCTAATTAGTGTTACCTTACTCCTCAGATTTCACCTAAATCCTCTTACATTTCACTGCTAACCATATTGTTCATCATTTCCTCTTTAGTGTCCGAATCTGATTTTTTTTTTGTTCCACTATCCTTATTGTTGGGTGCTAATAAACACTTGATACTACGGACAACTGCGATGATGATTTTATAAATTTTCCTTAACCCTTTCCTTGTGCAAAGGGTTAACACTCCTTCTCCATCATTCTTGCATTGATATAGTCTTTTTTCTAGGTACTGCTTTGTTTCCCCAATGTACTTCTTGGTAAAATTCAGACAACTAATTTCATAAACTATGTTTGACTCTTTTGCTAATTCAATTTTGTCCTTTAATTTTGTAAAAGTGTCCTTTATTTTGTTTCTTGTTTGAAAAGCAAAGGTTAAATTGTTAACATCATACTCCTCAAAGGACCTTTTTATGTTGTCTGACAACCCTTTAACATAAGTACATTTGACATATTTTTTAATATCTCTCACTTCTTTCTTATTATGTTCCATGTTCCCTGAATAAATCCTGGACCTTAATTTGGATAGGTTTTAACCCCTCTTCTGTTTCATTTGAGTAGGATAAAAATTGTCCAGGATCTTAGAAGGAGGATACCAGCAATAACTTATTGAATTTTAAATCACAACACCCTTTTCACCAAAAAAGTAATGTAATAAATAATTTATTAACAAAGCAATAAGATTAACTGACATACCAGATTTACCAAAGGCAAAACAAAAGATTTTTAAGATCCTGAAAGACAATTTTTATCCTACTCAAATGCTCCTGCCAAAGCAATTCACAGATAGAAGCAAAATGTAACATTGTTTATGATAAACCCACTTCCAAGGAGTCCAATTGACAGGTAAAACATCAAAATTTTATTAATATTATTATTTTTTCACGTCCACTTTTTGCTACTATGGCTAACTGGGATGGGACATCTACAGTTTACCACCCATTTCTAACTAGGGTGTGACCTGGTTAGAAATGGGTGGTATAAAAAGTATGTTATTACACTCTAGGCTTACCATGTGAGATTAAGGCTAAACCTTTGGCTCACATGGCTAACCTGAGTACCCTTAAATGTTATTAAGAAGAAATAAATATTTATTTATATTGGTCTCACTCTAAACTATCAAGAATATGAGCTTGTAGTAAAATATAATTGTACAAAAATGAAGGGTTAAAAGTCAATGAAAGGCTGCTTTATTGAAGATAGCCTGTTCAAATTGACTTAACAAACCAACGATGTTATACTTCGATTCGGCATACCCAATTATTTACAAATGTGTCCACCACCGTTTTGGACTCCTGTGGTATGGAATGACATACACTTCAAGCAACTAAAATAATTCATTACCACAAGTACATACTATTTTCCCGCTCCGCAGACAGGGAAAGTACCTGCAACATCAATAGCTATTTGTTCGAAAGGGGCACATACATTGTACTGCTGAAGCTTGACACCACTTCTTCTCATTGGACCCTTGGCCACTATTAGCTACGCAATGGGCTACAGATTGTTGACATCCCACCCAATAAAATTGCTGTCTTATCTTTTTCAGAGTTCTCGTAATGCCTAAATGGCTGGCCCTGGGTCCATTATGGAACTGCTTCATTACCTTCAGTATTTTGTGGCCAATAAAATTGTTGACACTAACTATAGTTTTAGCTTATATGTCGTTTATACTTCATTATACAACAAAAGTTACTATAAATAACAAAATAAACAACCTTTTTTATGTAGATGTTTGCCAAAAACCATTGGAAACAAAATATTGCTATTTTCCATTTCTGACTCCTTTGGCTATTCATCTGCTGGATCTAATACGACTGTCCTTGATAATCAAAGAAGTGAGACAGAGCAGGTAATATATCTTGTGAGCGACAACAAAAGTGGTTTATTTATCAAAGGTTGTGCACATGTTGCGATTTTCAAATAATTTCCTTAAATGTCCACCAATCCTACCCAGGAGATGACGTAATTGATCTCTCTCTCTCTCTCTCTCTCTCTCTCTCTCTCTCTCTCTCTCTCTCTCTCTCTCTCTCTCTCTCTCTCTCTCTCTCTCTCTCTCTCTCACTCTCTCCCCCCCCCTCCCCCCCTCTTCTTTGCTTTAAAGGTGCTTCATCTTCCTTGTGTTCCTTGTTCATATCATCTATAATATTTTTAAAAATGTATTTTCCAGTCTAAAAACTTTGCTTAAATTTATGAATTTATAAATGTAATGTATTTTGTCAATGTGGCCTATATTATGGTCTACCATTGATCAGAGTGAGTGTTAGAATATCCTTAATTAGAATTCCATGGCATTAACAATAATCATATGTATCATAAAACGTCTTATTCCAAGTTTAAATACCAATCAATTTTTTCAACATACTGTTTCTATGACAGATACTAGGCAAATACGATGTGTGATAACATCATCAATTCAGATTTTACTTTTTTAACTCTAAAATGTTCATTTTTTCTATACCATACTTCATATCAACTCCATTTCATTCAACACTAAATCCCCCCCCCCTTCAACTCATCAGATTTTTCATACCTCCCCCTCCCCCTTCTACTCATCAGATTTTTCATACCTCCCCCTCCCCCTTCTACTCATCAGATTTATAAAAACAGAATATTTGGTGTGATGAGATCACTAGTATATCATACCTGGATGTAGAAATCTGCTTAGCTTACATGCATGACAAGCTTTTTATGATTCACAAAATGGATTCCTTGTGGAAATTTGTGAATATTGGCCCATATATAAAGTACTTTCACCCAGGCATTAAGACAAGACTTGCCTTCTCCTATTCCATGTTTATAATTTTAGTATATTTTTTCTCAGGGTACAGACACTTCAGGACATTTTAGCTCATATAAATATGGTCCTTGTCTTCATATTTATTGTTTGTCTAAACTATGTAAAACATGTTCCAGCACAGGATCACTAATGCAGGTAATTAGCTTTACTTTCCCATATGTGTGTGTGTGTGTGTGTGTGTGTGTGTGTGTGTGTGGCATGGTATGCGAATGACAAATTAATTTTGAGTAATATACAAAGATAGACCAGCATGAATGTTCAAGACAACTAACTGTGAGCTGAAGCTCCTTTATACACTATAAAGGAGGATGAAGATCAATCATGGGAATAGAGCTCGGTAAAGGTCCACTTTGAAAACATAGTTCAAAAATATTAAAGTAAGACCATTGCAACAATGGCTCACAGTTCAAGTGGCTGGAAGTTCAGAATCTCTTTGTGGAGTACAATATTTGGCTATGGTATAACCCACACAATGGAGAGATGTAAAGATAGTTAGTAAATCTGTAAAAGAAGAGAAGTGAGTGTTTAACAACAAAATGACCTTATGGCAATCTATTCATATTTGAATCAGATAGTCACAGGAATAGAACCACTAAAGCTAAGAATGTTCTACAATGTATAGAGGATGAGGTGGTAATCTTATCAAAGAACTTCCCCCTGTGTTTAGATCTTGTGTTGTTGGGCATGGGCATAATTTTTTACTCAGGTCATACAGCCACCTCTAGTGTGGCCCACTTCTCCTTCTAGCCTCACCTGCTTTTACCATGCTAAATATTTTTAAGCATGATTTAGACATTACAGCTTTAATTAGATAAATCTGGCTTGCTATGAAATTCTATTTGTTCAACACCTCTTCACCCATGCTTCTCAGAATTTCTTCTGCAAGGCTGTTCCCTTCTGGAATCGGAGTACTCTCATATTTTCTTAGGTGGAATTCCATGATTCAGTCACATTTTTCTATTATTCATATCCTCATTTTATTAATTTTAGGTTTTGGCAAGGTGAGAGCCTTGTGAGCTTCCCCAAATCAACAGAAGCATTATTGTCTCAGACCATCTAGAGGGGCACCAAGCAAAGCTGCAATATTTACAATTTTCATTTCTTGTATTTTCTTTTTAAAGGTATTGATTATTGTTTCAGAGATTAAAGATGAAATCAGAATATGTAAGGAAGAGAATAGATCTTATGTAAGTATTATTTTCTGTCATTATGGATAATATAGTATTACTTTAAATAATGTTTTTTGCTTGTGATGATGATATTTCATTTAAATTTTTACCATTTATAACTCAAAAGGTACTGTATTTAATCAGACTTTCTATTTTCAATAATTAATATTGATTAGAATATATCTAAACTCTTTACGTGTGCAAAATATTAACACATAAACAGCTTTCTTTTTCTTTAAACCTATCATTGAGATTAATTACTTTATCAACACTAAATTGAGGAAAAATAGATCCCAATTATTTGATGACTGAACTTTACAAAGGAGTGTGAAGGATGGGCGACCTCTGCCTTATCTTTTTTTCAATTAGTTAAAGAACTGTTATGTAAAGAGGATGCTTTATGTCTGATGACTAGATGTCTTGTATATTTATGTTTTCTTTTATAATTATGTGTTGGTAAAAATATTGTTTAGCAAATAAAAAAAAAGGAATTGAGCCAATACACAAACAGGTGTGTGTGTGTATATATATATATATATATATATATATATATATATATATATATTACTGTTGGGGTAATAAAAATAAGTTTCTAATCCCTCCACCACAATATAGACTCCCTAAGGAATGGTTAAGATGAATTTTGCAGAAGTGGCTAAAAGAAATATCAATCATGACATTGTACACATGAGTGCCAGTTTTAACTAATTTAATTTTCCTTGTTATTAAGATAAAAGAGTTTTAATGAAAACAATATAACAGTTCTTTTCAGATACAATGAAACCTAAATTGTTTGTGTGTGTATATATTAAATAATGTAAAGGTTAACATGAATATAATAGTTCTAGGAGATAAATTAGTGGTTACAATACTGAAACAGTTCCTTTTCCATTAGGCAATTGACATTGTTTGATACACGGAGAAGACTGATTTCTAGTTTTAACTTCTCGATAATATTTGATTTTTCAGAATTTTATTTACACTGCCGGTCAAAAGTTTGAGACCACTTCAATTTTTTGTAAAAATTTATATTATACAAAGATTATATTAAACAAAATAAACCATACCAATAAGAACCTTCAATAAAACAATAAATAAGTGAATAAACAATTAACAAACAATAATATTATAAACATATAATAAACAGCATAATACTTTATTGAAACACAATTTAAAAATATATACACTGCAGTTATACTTTCTTTTCGTCAAAAAATCCTCCCTTGATTTTCAAATCTGCTTTGACCACTCGTGGCATTCTTTCTATTAGTTTATCTAATGTTTCAAATGGAAAAGTATCTCAATAACTTTTAAGATGTTCCCAGAGGTCTTTTCGTGAAGTTGGAGCAACGCCTCTGACCTTCCTATCAAGTTCTTCCCAAAGGAACTCAATTTGATTGAGGTCAGGTGACTGAGCTGGCCAACTCATATTTTTCAAGATTCCGTCATTTTCTTGGTCTTGCAAATACCCCCTGTGCAGTTTTGATGAGTGTTTTGGATCATCATCCTGCTGCATAATAAAATTAGAACCAATTAAACGAAGACCAGAAGGAATTGCATGGTCTTTCAAAATGTCTTTATAGCCTTCTTTATTAAGTATTCCTGTGATTTGTACAAGATCCCCTTGCCCAAAGCCTGAGAAACATCCCCACACCAAAATAGACCCTCCTTCATGCTTTACTGTTGGAATTATGCACTGAGGAATGAACTTTTCCGGAGGCCTGCAACGAACCATAATCCTATGATTAGTTCCAAACATCTGAAACTTTGATTCGTCTGTCCAAAGTACCTTTCTCCAATCCTCCACAGTAAAATCCTTGTAAGCAGTGCCCAAAGATACCTTTTCTTTTTATTGGCTGGTCATAGAAGTGGTTTTAGCGTACCAACAAGACCCAATAAATTGGGTTCCCTGAGTCTTCTTTTCATGGTAGAAAGAGACACGGACTTTTTCAAGGCGCTGTTGGTCTCAGCTCGAATCTTGAAACCAGTGAGTCTTCTATTCCTCTTGCTTTTCAAAATAATAAATTGATCTTCTAGAGCAGACGTTATTCTAGGCCTTCCACAACGAAGTTTGTCGTGATGAGAGCGCGTCTCTTCATAGCGAGGGATTGTATTATGCACGCCAGTTTTCGAAACTTTCGGTTGTGCTGCAATTTGGCGCTCAGATTTTTTCTCTTTGTATAATGTGTAGGTTGCACTACACAATTCAACAGAAAATTCCTTCCTTTTAACCATTCTTTAAAGAAAAAAACGAAAATTATCTGTGCAGTGAACTTCTTACAACTGTGGCAGTTTAGAAATCAATAAATCAAACTAAGAATAAAATTTATCATCATTAAAGGATTTGCATCATTAAAGTAGATTAATTGATGTAAACAATAGGTGGTCTCAAACTTTTCACTGGCTGTGTAGTTTTACTAAATATTTTGTTGAAATTTTTTTAAAAATCTAATCAAGGTTTATAGGAACACAAATTTATGAACAGTTGTGAAAAAAAAATGGACTATTTATTTTTATAAATATCCTAAATTATTTTTGAGTTGAGTTGGTTCTGGTGATTCTGCAACAATTCCACATTTTCACTGCCCTGTAATCTGACTATTTCTTTCTTCATTAACAATGGTTCCTTGGTAATTGAACTATTATGGTGTTTCCAGTTTTTATATGTTTCTTTTCTATTGTTAAAACGTTTGTTTTAAGTGCATTTGTCTTTTGCTTAAGAGAATCACAGGAATCTCTATTCATTTTGACTTCCTTGTACGGAGTAAAAGAAGTATTGTAATCGTGAAAATAATTGTGTTTAAGAGTTGCAAAAACTTTCTATAAGGCCTTTTTTGTTTACAATGAAAATATATATAAATTATATCCTATGGTTTTTTTTTTCACTTCAGTGACCTTCCACATCAAATTTTATATTCAGACCCTACCAACTGCAGTGCAATATCAACTGCAAATCTGATGCAATTTATTCCCCCATTAATATTTATTTGATTCCTTCCAATGCGTTTGTTACTACCTCTTCAATATAGAGGGGAACCTTTTCTTAAACTTTGATCTCAGGCTTCCATTATACTATATATACTCAAAAAACAATGTCACAATGAAAATAAAAAAAAATAATTCATTTAAGATGGGTTACCAAGCCATAAAGATTAGTTATAGAAATTTCTTCTATTTTATTATTTTTAATTTATTATAGGAAATCAGACGATAAATTCAAGAGAAGAGCTTTGCTGGCTGCTGACATTATGAAGAAAGTTCAAAGATCCCAGAGGTGTCCTGCTGGATCAAATACGACAGTCCTTGATAATCAAAGGAGTGAGACAGAGCAGGTAATATATCTTGTGTGCGACAACTAAAGTGGTTTATTTATCAAATAGCCCATAAACGAAATCAACTGTTGAGGTTGTGCACATGTTGTGTTTTTCAAATAATTTCCTTAAATATCCACCAATCCTACCCAGGAGATGACTTAATTGATCTCTCTCTCTCTCTCTCTCTCTCTCTCTCTCTCTCTCTCTCTCTCTCTCTCTCTCTCTCTCTCTCTCTCTCTATCTCTTCTCTCTCTCTCTCTCTCTCTTCTCTCTCTCTCTCTCTCTCTCTCTCTCTCTCTCTCTCCTCTCTCTCTCTCTCTCTCTCTCTCTCTCTCTCTCTCTCTCTCTCTCTCTCTCTCTCTCTCTCTCTCTCTCTCTCTCTCTCTCTCTCTCTCTCTCTCTCTCTCTCTCTCTCTCTCTCTCTCTCTCTCTCTCTCTCTCTCTCTCTCCCTCTCTCTCTCTCCCTCTCTCCCTCTCTCCCTCTCTCCCTCTCTCCCTCTCCCTCTCCCTCTCCCTCTCACTCTCTCTCCCTCTCTCTCCCTCTCCCTCTCCCTCTCCCTCTCCCTCTCCCTCTCACTCACTCTCTCTCACTCTCACTCTCCCTCTCCCTCTCCCTCTCCCTCTCCCTCTCCCTCTCACTTTCTCTCTCACTCTCACTCTCCCTCTCCCTCTCCCTCTCACACACCCTCTCACCCTGTCCTTCCTCCCACCCACTATACATAGTTAATATTACAAAATATGAAATTCCCAATGAGTTCTGATATTTATCACTGATTACTACATACAAAATTAAGAATCGACATTGAATAAATGTAATATGATTCAAATTACTTCTTAGATATTCATTTTGATCACATGTTTTGAGTAGAATTTATTTAAAATTTTTATTCTGGAGCATTGCCTTCCCAAGGTGCTTTATAATTAATAATTAATATTTATGTACAAAAATCTGCCTGGAATATTCTCTTAACCTAGCTATCCTTTACTTGTAATGTATTATATTTTTCTATTGCACTTATATTTTCTGTATTTGTGGTTTAAAGGAAAAGGCTCTTTTAAATACGAAAGAAGAAGAAACATTTGATGTCTCACATATGGAAATTACATCCGATAGTATGGATGAAGTGATAGATATCATAAACGAATATATTCAAGAATCTGAACCATTGGTAAGCCTTAATATTTGAGTCTTCAGCTATTGTTCATAATTGTATGGAACACTGTCCATTTATTCCTTTAGTTAAATTCATAGTGATAGTGAATGTCACTATAAAATATCCATAAATCGCTAATCTCGTGAATTACATATGAAAGTAGGTTATTATTTTCATCAATATAAGCATGTGTGAGTGTATGTTCATATGAGTGTCTATGGGATTGTGTGTGTCTGTCGGTTATATGTGAATACAAGTGTGTTTCCACAATGTTTTATTTCTATGTTTGGCACATGTGTGTCATAATCAGGTCAATTTGATTATATTATCAGAGTCTCTTTATTGAGTTTCATCGAATAATTTTATTCTTTTTATTATTTCTTCTTCACTTCTCAATTTTCTTCCTTCCTTGCCCAGTATTACAAAAGGCCTATTCTTCTTTAATTTTGTTAATTTCAATGGGCTCTCTAATAGTATCATTATTTCGTTCTACCTTATTTTGTTCTATCCATTCTAAGTAATGCTAGCTCTGATGGCTTTACATGATTGGATATATTCTATGCTCTTACAATCAACACCTTTCATTTTGGTATCCTTTTACTTAGCATATTTACTAACTTAAACTGAAAGTCTATCTCATTCTAGTATTTTTATTTCCTCTTATCCATGTCCATTTCCTATCTCGATTTTTAAAAAATAATTAGTTGTTCAGTAAATCGTAACAATCTCTCTCCACTATATTTTCTATCTCCAACGCCATACTTTCCTAATCCTCTTTCTCTTACATTTCACCCAACTTATTTGTTTGAGTCTCCCATAATGAGACTGTGATTACAAGAGTGATTTTTGTAGCATTTTGAGGATTCAAGTAAAATTCCGAATACTCACCAACAGTTGAGGGTGCATAAACATGTATCAGTTTCAATTTGTAATTTTTACAGCCACTCAATCTAGCTACAACTAATAATCCAATAGGAAAAACATTTCATTCTTCGAATGTCCCAAGATGCATCCTTGTTAAAGAGGAACCCTGCAACACCTTGTCCTTTTATTACATATTGTAGCATAGTAATTCCCCATTCTTTAGCATCAGGCGTCCCTCTCTCAGTCTTCTTACCTTAGCAAATCCTAATATGCCCTTGTGGGAAATCTGCTGAAAGTATTGTCCGACATACATTTAAAGTAATATTTATATTTATTTTTTATTCTTTGAGGACTAGGAAAAAAAATTTTACATACACTCAGTGTATTATTCAAGCACATGGAAAATCTGCTTAGTTTACTCAGCCCCAGGTGCGATTTTTTTTTTTATTACATTTTGTTATGTTCATTAATTTTAAAATAAATTTAACTGAATAAAAATGTATTATTTAAAAATATAATATTATTTAGGAACCATAGAAAATATTATTAATGTTCATCTTTTATCAGCTTGGGTATTATCGATATAAACAATTGGTTTACTTATAGTAAGGAGTTGAGAAAATAGCATCTAAAAGTTTAAGATCTAATTTCTGAATGTGTTTCCTTAGGTATCAAAATCCAAGAAACGAAGGGACAGAAGAAAGAATAAGAAACGCGCAGACAAAACTAGTGAGCAGGTAAGCTTTCTATAATTTATTTATTTTATTATAGTTATTTATTTATTCTTGAGCATTGACTTTCCAAGGTTCTTTATAACTAATATTTAATATTTATGGACAAAGATCAACACCTTTCATTTTGGTATCCTTTTACTTAGCATATTTACTAACTTAAATTGAAAGTCTATCTCATTCTAGTATTTTTATTTCCTCTTATCCATGTCCATTTCCTATCTCAATTTTTAAAAAATAATTAGTTGTTCAGTAAATCGTAACAATCTCTCTCCACTATATTTTCTCTCTCTCTCTCTCTCTCTCTCTCTCTCTCTCTCTCTCTCTCTCTCTCTCTCTCTCTCTCTCTCTCTCTCTCTCCCTCTCTCCCTCTCTCCCTCTCTCCCCCTCTCCCTCTCCCTCTCCCTCTCTCTCTCCCTCTCCCTCTCCCTCTCACTCACTCTCTCTCACTCTCCCTCTCCCTCTCCCTCTCCCTCTCCCTCTCACTTTCTCTCTCACTCTCACTCTCCCTCTCCCTCTCCCTCTCCTTCTCCCTCTCACACACCCTCTCACCCTGTCCTTCCTCCCACCCACTATACATAGGTTACTATTACAAAAAATGAAACTCCAAAATAGGACTGATATTAATCACAGATTAATACATACAAAAATATGAATCGATTTTGAATAAAAGTAATATGATTCAAGTTCCTTTTTAGTTATTGATTTTTATCACATCTTATGAGTAGAATTTATTTAAAATTCTTATTCTGGAGCATTGCCTTCCCAAGGTGCTTTATAAATAATATTTAATATTATGTGCAAAGATCTGCCTTGAATATTCAGCAAACTTAGCTATCTTTAACTTGTAATGTATTATGATTTTCTACTGCACTTATATTTTCTGTATTTGTGGTTTTTACCCCCTTCCTTGTGGTAATTTGTGAATATTGGCCCATATATAAATTACTTTCAGGAATCAAAGAAAGAAAAATAGTTATCAGGATAAAAGTAGTAAACAGGTAAGCTTGCAATGATTAATAGAAATAAGATATCTCATGATATCAATATATTTAGTATTCCTGTTACAGTTCAAAATCAAATTAATTTACAAACAAAGAGAAAGAGGAAAGAGAGCTAATGTTTTCTCCTCACATGACTAGGAACTAATGTTATTCACATTCCTTTTCTGGGAGATAAAAGTTGTAGACTTGGCCTCTGTCTCAATCTATGAGATTCCTGTGACCACGTTTGGGATCTAACTGTATCTGCAGATATTCCTGTATGGGTCATTCCATGTCAAATCAACCAAAAAAAATGATTTTGACACCCATGGTTTCAGATTTTGTTGAATTTTTTTTTTGGGTGTTCTATTCATTGATTTGAGAAGCCATACCAAATATTTTTGATATATCTTTAACGGTTTGGATTTTATGGCCCCTTAAAGTTTTGTTATTTTCGTGTTGTTTATCGACAGGGAACAGTAAAATTAATTTGTTCTGAATTCAAAAATAATTTGTAACTTTCTTATTTATGAACCAATTTTGATGAAATTTTTTGTGTGTATTCATAAATATATTTAAAAACAATAAAAAAATAAACAAAGGTATCAAGTAAGTATTTGTGACCAGAAAAAAATTACAAAGTGTCAGTTTGAGTTTTTCAGAAAGCAAATACATAGTTTCACGTTAAATTGAATATCTCCAAAAGGGAAAAGGATAATCATGGAATTCTTTTTTTGTTTTGGTTCTTAGACATGTGATCTATCACCTAAAGTAATAAAATGAACGGTTATTTGACTCCTTCATTGTTTATTCCAAGTTTAAAATAAATATTTATAAACATTTACAAGTTTATATGAATTAAAAGAAAATTATAAATAAAGGTAACTAAAAAGATAGTTACATTACACAGGTTTATTCTAAATGAAATACCGTTTACGTTATAGGATTCATCAGTCTAAAATGTACTTTGATATGTACAAATCTTACCCTAAAAAACGTTGTTTTGGTCAGTGTCGAAGCCCAAGGATACCACTGGACCTCAAATTCTTGCACTACACATCCTATCATCATAAATTGCAAAGATGCAACTGAGAAAAATCTTGTTCTACCCCTTTGCATTATATCTCATGACCTCAAACACGATGCCATTTATTGAAGGTGTGTAGATCTCTGTAAAAATACGGCATATAGGCTTTTGCGGTCTATATACTCTTGAAGTAAGGAAAATACCAATTATTTAACCTGCAGAAAGACCAGGAAGATTAGTGGATCTGCTGATATGGGAGAGCTCACATTTCCTAGTTGCAGCGTGTTCAATAAGGGTAGCAGTAGTAGGGAAGGATATAAACATTTATGCTTTTGTTAATGAATATAATTCAAGAATATTTTGAGTGATACTGATTTTCTTTTTCTTTTATTTTCATCAATTGAAAAATAAACTTTTTTAATTCATTCATTCATTTCTCAATTGCACAATATTACTTAACCTAACTCAAGATCCATTATTCCTTTATTCACCAAACTTAAGAATCTTTTAAGTAATAATATATATATATATATATATATATATATATATATATATATATGTGTGTGTGTGTGTGTGTGTTTTTATTATAAAGACTGGCTTTATAATTTATATTTATCATATATACATGATTTTTAGGAACCTTCAAAACTGAATAAACAAACAGATCAAAAAATTGATGTTGAAGAAGAAATATCAGCTCATGCTGAGGTTCTTTTGGATCACTTGGATGAAGAGGTAGGTTCTAAGGAATATGGGTATGCATGCATGTTTGTATGGGGGATATGAGGATGTTTATGGGTGTGTTTTATCCTTTATATTAAATACACGCACGCACACGCACACACACACACACACACACACACACACACACACACACACACACACACACACACACACACACACACACACACACACCACACCTACATACATATTTAGATTTATATATACACACACACCCAAACAGAACATTATATAGATTATTCTTTTTCATTTCGGTTTATGAAATAAACCTGTATGTTCAAATACAATTACAATTAAATTGAATATAATTAAGTGAATTGGTGTGGTTGTAATTGTATAAGTTTATAGTAATATGTAGATTAAAAAAAAACATTCTTTAAAAAATTGTGAGATTAAAAATATCTCTTATTATTTTATTTTTAGTCCCTGATGAAATTCACATTACTAATTCACCTTTGAATTGCTCTGGCTTTCCGCTCCAGCTGGGATACTAATTTTCAGAATATCTTCAGTTGCCTTCCTGAGGCTGGTAATTACTACTGCTGCTAGGTTGCAGTCCGTCAAACTTTTTTCCGGTTGCAGACCAAATGGCTGCCGGTATTTATAGGGCAGGTCTCACCCACTTATTTTGCTTCATTGGCCGCTCACCTGGATCACCATCAGTCCTGTTCACTCCATTTTGTTTATGTTTGTTGAAGGATGACCACCAGGCTTCAGGTACAGGCCAATCCCCCTCACCATTTATGTTATGGCTCTGCTAAAATTTCCAGGCCTTCCCTTATCAGCCTTTTCTTTGGGTGGGTCTCCCTCACAAGTATCTTTGCCTCATCGAACTTGATCAGCACTCTAAAGGGCTTGGTCCAACTCGCCCCGCCTGTAACCATTATCTCTCAGTACCTTGCCATGATGCGAGCCTACCTGTAGGTATCTTCCGGTTGCAGTGGGCTTCCTATATACGGTGTGGGCTAGTTTCCCATCTGTAGCTCTCATGATGAGAAGATCAAAGAAGGGTAGACATCCGTCCTTTTCCTCTTCTCATGTGAACTTGATGGCAGGGTATATAGAGATGAGGTGTCCAAAGAACTGTTCCAAGGTAGGCCTTCCATGGCCCCAAATACAGTATATATCATCTACGTATCCATAGTTTTGGTTTCAACTGCCAAGCGTTAATATCCCTTTCCTCAAAGACCTCCATGTAGAGGTTTGCTTCTACCTAGGATACCGGCATGCCCATTAGCTACACCATTCTTCTGACTATAAATGACACCCTCATATTGGAAATAACAAGACTTTAGTACCAGCTTGAAACACTCAAGCAGATTGTCATCCAGCCTCTTGTTTGCCTTAGCTAGGTCAATGGAATCAGTCATCGGGACCATGGTGAAGGGGGGGGGGTCTTCATGTCAAAGCTTACTATGACATCTTGAGCGTCTATCCTAACATACTTTAAAAAACTTATGAGAAAGACACGAAGAACTATCGAGAATTATATCATAAAGATTTTAAAGGCTAGTACCTTGGATGAGGAAAAAAAGATGAGCCCAGACCAGGGTCCATTGTATTTACAGACTGCCAAAAATCCATAAAAAGGATGTCCCCATCCACCCCATCGTGTCAATGATTGGAGCCCCTAGTTATAAACCTGTGAAGGTGATTGCTGGCATCCTCGCATTAAAAGTAGAGAGGACTTTCTTATACATCAAGAACTCAGCTCACAAGGTAGATATTTTAAAGGATGTGAGGATAGATGTTCAAGACGTTATGGCCAGATTGAAATCAGTTTAAAATATAGTTCTGGACTTTCCAAACTTTTAAAATTATATTTTGTGGCATAACCCTAAAAAACAGCATTAATTTAATATTTTTTTATCTTTATTAAAAAATTTAATAATTCATTTCCTCGATTCTGAATATATTTTATTATTTAGAGCCATTAAATTAAATTTTATAATTTTTGTATGATTTTTATCATAAAATATTTAATTACTTACATATATTTATATCAAAACTATAATTTTCAGGAATTGGAGGCTATTATTGAAAGTTCGCCATTTTTATATGAGTGCAGGACATGTGGGAAAAACTACCTAGACTTAATGCTTTTCTTTTACCATAAAACATTTGCATGTGACCCAGAAAAATATGCAAAAGGAGGAAATATACTGGGAGAAGAGATTTATTTGAGTAAATTTAAAAGATTAAAAACAAGACATACCACTTGATTATGGATTAAATATTGGTAGTTTTTTAAAACTTATAAATAAAGCGTAAAATGTTACAGGTTAAAAGTTATTGTGTGCAATATGTATTTATGAACTATAATTTAGAAGCAGATAAATAGTTGGAATAATTTCATAAAAATTGAATTGCGATTTTTTTTATGTACTTCTATGTAGTTTTAAATATATATAGATAATAATAAAATTATATATATATACTTAAATGTATTCAAGTATTTGGGGACTACTTAAATAAATATATTTAATTGGATGTATATGGAGTAATATTTTTAAAACAAAATTTATCCAATTAAAATATTGAAAAGAAAATATAAAACAATTAATATGTGCCTTAACTTTTCAATTACGTCTAACACAAATGTAACATACCTAAAATTTGAGTATTTGTCCCTAAGAAGAAGCTCTAGTAATAACATTTACTTGTCTAAATGACCCAGAATTTATAGTTTGGCCAATCTTACTGTGTATAGATACATATATGTATATAATGTTAATTCTAAAACTATACAGAACATAAATGAAAATTTTTTATATTTCCAGGTAAACAGTATTTTTTTATGATTGAGATAATAAATGCATATTCTCATTTCCATCCCTTCTTTCTTCTTTAATTTTCTTTTTATTCCTAAGCTTTACTGAGTGTATGCCAATAGTTATTTATGTCTGGAACCTTTGTATTCCTTAATTTAATGTTCCTTTCATTTTTATCTCATAACAAAAATGTCCTGTAACATATAAAGGATTCATTAACATTGAATTGTAAGATATAACAATTCAATTATTATATCTGCTAATTGTGATGGAATGAATACCGGTGGATTTATGCTTACAATTGAAGTTCTCCATCAATGGCAGGTGGAAATAAAATGCATTAAAACACCTTAGCTCTAACAAAAAAAATAGGATAAAACCTTTATAGGGTATGCTGTTGTAATACTAGGAAGGTACGAGGTAGTAACCAGAAGTGTCTATGTTAATACATAATGTATTCTATACACAATTTTTTATTTTGTTTCAATAAACATATTAACAAAGTCCAAGGAAATTTTCCGACTGTCCTTAAGCTGTTAATTAAGTAACTAACTGGTAGACCGAATGACAAAATTTTCAATAGTGATTCCATTGTTTTTAGAATGGTCTGAATCATGAAACAAATTATCCGTGCCTATCTATCTGTTTACGACAAGTTTCTGTTATAGTTAATGTTAAGCTGTAATTTAAAACAAACATCATCATTACTTTCAAGTATTAAACATCAACACCTCTTCCCACCAAAAGCCGAACCAAGTCACCTGGATCAAAGGTGGTCTGCCAGGAACCAACTGTGTTATCTCATGTATACGTGGAGCAGAAAAAAACCAAACAAAAAAAAAAACAGTAACTCTTTAATATTATCAACATCCATAAAATTCATATACATTTTTATGATACAATCTTAATTTCAAACGTTTATTTTCTCTGCGGTTTTGGTTTGTTTATGACAAACTTAAAGATTTGTTTTTTTAAATATACCTAATTTTATGTTTATGTATGGGATGCTATATATTTGTTTGTATTACTCAAAAAAGTTTAAATAAAAAATGTTCATCAGTGTTGAAATCACTCATAAAAGTAATATTAATTCATGGAAAGGGAGATTGAGAAAATTCATAAATTTCTGTTGACCAAACAAAAACTATAAATGCATTACTATTGATAAATAAACATAATTTGGCTTTTTATATTAATTTTAGTAATTATGAAATGAGAAAAATAAACTAATTAATTACAATAAATCCTTAATGTGCTCACATGAGAAAAAAAATTGTTTATTATAGAAATCCCTTAAAGATTTCAAGCTAAGGTAACATTAGATGACATTGGGGTTTAAAGCCAAAAAATATTCAGCACAGGAGGGTAAGCAAGGCATTGAGTTTTCAGGATCCCCACATTAATCCCCTTCTTATACTGATAGAAGGGGATTAATGTGGAGATCTTTAACATTATTTTAACTCTTAAGTTAAAGCTCCAAAATGTTACCCCTGGGGGAAAAAAATGATTTGCTTCTCGAGTTAAATTTGTGAATGCTTTAACTTCATTGTGGTATTCATTCACTCATAACAAAAGGACCATACAGACACCAAATGCCAGGCATAGGTCTAGTGCCAAAGAGCCTTATCTATAAAAACCTACTATTTCAGAAAATGCGATTGAACATTTCTTTCACATTGACTTTGGGTGAAAAATAATGAAGATAGAGTTCATTATCTTCATTATTTAAAAGGTTTAGAAATATGGTCTTTTAATAGTACATAAAAGATATTTCACTGAATGCAGTGGTGTATTAAACTCAAAATGAGCGGTTTTGGAAATAAGGCTCTTAGACAGTAAACAATCAATAACATCCTTTATACTAGTATCTAAACATATTTTATATTATATTTATATCCTTGCATTTTTTATTTTGCCAATCCTACACATACACTTCCAAAAAAATAAACAGGAGTAAGGGATTTCCATTTATGAATATTCCATAAAATGATTCATTATGAGCCATGAATTCATAATTCACCCTTAAAACAATTACTCTTAAGTCTTTGACAGAGACATCAGCATAAGGAAATATTTTATTAAAAAATAACTTTTCTTTAAAAATATTTTAATTACAAAAATACATAAATTGTTTGGTAATATTTTATGGAAATACAATCAGTACAAAGGCAGTATAACTAATTTAAACAATTGAAAATTAAATAATTACATGTTTGAAATGCGTATAAAAATAATAAAATAATGGAACTTATTGCACTTTGCAACAGTGGTCACTGGAATGGTATTAGTCTTTTCTTTTAACAAACAGTCTAAACATTAAAAAGAATAATATCATTACTAAAATATTTAACAGTTTGTAATATAAACAATAATTTACATTACTTAATGCCAAGGTAAACAGCAGCTGAGTCATAAGAGCCGTAGCCTATTCTCTTAGTACGGATATAGAGTTGATTTGCCGCTGAACCAAGAAATAGGGGTGTGTTGGTTTCATTTCCTAATTTTAATGCATGTGCAACATCATTGTTAAGATGTGTAATGGAGATGTTAGGAGTGAAATTGTTTTCATACACTGTCTTACATTTATCAGTCACAAGCTGGCAGTTCAAGTGGGAAAGTTTTAATATTTCTATGAACACAGAAAAACTAATACCACGCTTATCTGCTAAAGATAATCCCTCGGCTAAACCGCCTAGCATGATAGCAGTGGTCAACCGAATAATGGCATTTGTATCAGAAGCAAAGCCAACATCTCCCAAAAATGTGCTATAATTGCCAAATGCAGAAAAGCAAGTTTCACAATCATCATATAGACTTTTGTCACCTGCTGCCAAAATTACCAAACTTCCTTCATTAGCTTCTTTTCGACTACCTTGAAGGCGAACCTCTAAGTAGCGACCACCTGTCGATATTATCGCTTTTGAAATAGCAGTAGATGTTTTGGAGTCGAAACGTGACATCTCGACAAAAGACTTTCCCGCACCCATTTTCTCAAGAACCCCACAATTTCCAAACACTATTTGCTGTGCAGCTTTGATATCTGAAACACAAAAAAAAGTTATATCTGATGCCATTACAACCTCACCAGGTCTATCACAGACTTCTGCACCAATCTGCTGCATAATGTCTCCTTTCTCTGTTGTGCGATTCCAAACTGTTACTTTGTGGCCTGTTTTCAATAAATTTCTTACAATACCAGATCCCATTATCCCTAGTCCAATAAATCCGAACCTTAATTCAGAAGAAATTATATCCTTTTTTTGACTCTCGGGATAACTCTGATCTTTAGTGGGGGAGCTTTCGGGACGGCTAATAGAGGGTGAGAAGAGGTAAGATGGTGTCCTGGGATATAAAAATGACAAGGTTAGCCTTTCTTTTCTCCTTTGTTCATCTGAACTAGAAGAATCTTCTTGAGTTGGTGCATCATTTAGCTCACTCTTTCTTCTCTTAGTCCTATCTTCATTTTCTGCATTTGTGTTTGACCTCTTTTTACCCATCCTATGGCTACGAGATACCTCATCATCCTTCACATCTTGTTTTGTTTGATTTTTCATCTGAGTCTTAACAGGGTTTCCTTTAAGATTTCTAATGTTCGATTCGTCAGATGAGGAATCATCTGTATGTTTTGAAGACTCATCATCAGAAAATGATGCTTTTTTCTTCACAGGGTCAAACTGATTGACTTTTTTGGGAGGTATGTTTTTGCCAATAATTAGATCAAATGGATCAGCAGCTGGTGAAACAACGACACTCATGTCACCCTGTCTATATTCCTCTATTTCTTTTACAGCTGCAATAAACCCACTGCTCTTGGCTGATTTCATTAAATTCTCTTTGTTTTCTTCGTAATGTTTTAGGTTTCTAGTCTCTATCCACCCAAAGTTTTTTGTTCCAAAGAAATAAATACAAAAAGAAGATTTGGCTTTTGTCGCATGCTTCTGTAATTCTTCAGGAGGGTCAGAGATGAGACCGGGCCATGGGGGAAAGCCTTTCATTTTTGCCCACACTAGAACACCAACTTTAAAAACGGCCATAATCAATTACTCCCTGAAACAAAACAAAAACAAAGTATTTCAATTATAACATTAAACAATTTTTACAAAATAAAAGTAAATTTAAAAGGGTTAATTTATTTTGTTAATACCCGTACTAGAATGCCAATTTACTTTATGTTTGACAAGGTTGTAATTTTTAACGAGAATCCAAATAATTGTTTGATTTAAAACATGTTCAGTAGTTCAAACTTTAAAATTCAAATGTCTGCATAAACAGACTAATGAAAGGCATTATCCAGTAAGAGGATGCAGACTATGAGTTTAATATACCTCCTGTGTAATTATAATTATTCATTTTGCGTTATTTAAATATCTTTTGTGGTTCCAGAAATGGTTGCCTGGATACATTTCCTTGTGACAAGATGACATTTTCATTTAATATTCCATCAGAATATATTAATCTATAAAACAAGAGAAAATGTTTTCTGCCAAGGATGCATTTATAAACAAGAAGAATTACAAAAACCTTTGAACACAAAATAAAACTCTTTTGATGCATCATGTTGGTGATTAAATAAAAATAATTTATAACTAGGTATTTTGTCTCTTTCAAGTAGAGGCATGATCTACATCATTTGGAAAGCAACTCAGTCACTTAAATCTAATGAAGAAGCATATCAATTCAATTCAAGCTGCATTTAAAGATTGTTATAGAGGTTATTAAGATGAATATAAGACAAATAAAGGGTTAGAACTGCCAGTATAAATGATACTGTTGTCATACCTGTTTAATGGGATGTCCGTCCCTTTTGATACTCATTCTTATATTTGTAACAATTTATATAACGTTATTTACATGAAAAACTATGTTAATATAGAGTAATAAATAGATATATGTAACCAGCACTTTTTTTTTTTTTTTTCCCCTCGTGCCTTACATGTTTATACTTTCTATATTATATTTCTATATATGTTTCTAACAATATTCAATAATTAATATGTGGCCAGACAAATCCACTTTCATATACTTCATATAACATATAAAACTTACCTCTAACGCCATATTTAATTATACTAAAAAAAATATATATATAATATGTGCTTAAATTTAAATTATAGATTATAATTTTAAATTTTATTACATAAGATTTTGTCTTTTAATAAGTTTATGCATGCGTCTATGGATTTTCCAGAATCTCGTAGTGCTGCTGCTGCATTTCGTGGAACCCCATGCTTAGAAAAAAACTTGTCTAGGGTAGGGCACTCTTCGATAATGTGCTGAATGGTAAGTGGCACTTGGCATAACTCACACATTGGACAAGGCTCTTTTGTGATCAAATGTACGTGGGTCAAATTAGTGTGTCCGATTCTCATCCTGGTGACTACTACTTCTTCTCGGCGACTTCCCCTCTCTGAAGTCCTCTATGGTTTGGTTGTAGCCTTAATGTTCCTCAGCTTGTTTGTTAGAGGCACTTCAGACCACATCGAGTCCCAGTTTTCTGGAACTCTGCGCCTCATTCATTACTGCAGCCTCCTTGTCAGCCTTATCTGCTTTTTCATTCCCAACTACTCCAATGTGGGGCGGAGTCTATACAAATATTACTGTTTTTTTCAGTGTTTGTAGTATGTCCAAATATTTGTTTATTTTGTTTAGTGTGATTCTGGATTTATGAGGTTTTTTCATGCTGTGTATGGCAGAAAGTGCAAATAAGGAATTTGGTATTGAAGCTATTGATGGCCTGATATAGTGGCGCAGCAATGGCTTGTAATTCAGCACTATAAATGGATGCGTATGGAGGTAATTTATACTTCATGGCAGTGCCCCTGTGAATTATAGCGCAACCGACATTAACTTTGTTTTTGGAGCCGTCAGTGTATATCACCTCCAAAATCCTCCTTTCCAAAATGCTGGCCATATTGATTTTGACTAAACTAATCTCCATATTCTGTAAACTTAAGTCTACTCTGGGAGGTATATGCATTCATGAGGGTTTATCCTGGCTCAAGTCCGCTTCTTCTATAGTAATTTCATGAATTTCTCTTATGAGCCTTCTTTGTCTGATTCCTAGTGGGGCAGCGCGTCCTTGATTCTCATCGTATAGTATCATACGTGTAGGGTGGAAGAGAGTGTTATATGCAGGGTTTGAGGGCTGTAGTTTCATCTTAGAAATGTATGAATTGATTATTTGTTGCCTTCTAAAAACTAATGGTGGGAATGAAGCTTCTGCGCAAAGGCTTACTATTGGGCTGGTTTAGAAAGCTCCAGTCGCCAGTCTTATTCCTGAATGGAGGATAGTGTCGAGGAGTAAGAGGTGACTGGTTTTAGCTGATGAATACACCTGACAACCATGGTCCATCTTGGATTGGACCAGGCTGGTGCATACCATAGTCATCGCTTTGCGGTCTGCACCCCAGGAAGTCTTTGCTAGGACTTTCATTCGTTGAGTCTCTTAAGGCATTCTGCTCTAATATACTTAATGTGGGAAACCCAAGTTAATTTTGTGTTGAGGACTAAGCCTAAGAACTTGACTTCTTCTTCAAAAACTAATGCCTGCCCATTCAAGTTCAGCTGTGGCTTTTCACTTGGTGTCCTTTTGCGAGAAAACTGACATTTGGTCTTGTCAGTGGAAAAATGGAGATTATTGTCTTCCGACCAAGCCTGAAGATTGTTCAGCAAATGTTGCAATGTTCTTCTCATCCAGTCATGGCACCTATATCTTAGAAAAACAGTCAGGTCATCCACATAAAGAAATGCCTTGACCTGTCTAGGAATTACCTCCACTATAGAATTTATCCCAATTGCAAAAAGCGTGCAGCTCAGGACACTTCCCTGGGGAATGCCATTGAGCACCTCTCTACGACTAGATAATGAATCTCCTACACGTACCCTAATATATCTTTTAGCCAAAAAGCTTTTCAGGAAACTGACTAATGTTCCTCTGAATCCCCACTTGTACAGGGCTTTTAAAATGTTTTATCGACTGATAGTGTCGTATGCCTTTGCAAAGTCGAAGAATACGCCTATGGCTTCTTTATTTTCAACAAAGGAATTTAATATCTCTTTTTCCATATTCACTAGTTGGTCTATTGTAGATCTCACCTTTCTGAAGCCGCATTGACTTGGAGATAGGAGGTTGAATTTTTCGATCATCCACGTAAGTCGATTCACCATTTTTTCCAACAGCTTCGATAGGCAACTAGTCAGAGATATTGGCCTATAGCTATTGGGACAATATTTGTTTTTTCCTGGTTTGATGATGGGGATGATTATAGATTCTCTCCAGGCTTGCGGATATGTTGATGATTCCCATATTTTGTTGAATAGGGTAAGTAGTACTCTTTTGCTGGTTGGTGAAGGTTTTTGATCATTTGGTTATGTACTTCATCTGGTCCAGGAGTAGTTGGTTTTAAATCGTCTATTGCACATTGGAGTTCCCAAATTGTGAAAGGGGCATTGTAATTGGCTTTCCTACCTCTCTATGCTCAGCTCTAACATCAGGATGGATATTGGGATTATATGGCAAAGCAATGTTGGAGATTTCGGCAAAATGGCTCACAAAGCATTCTGCAATCGCTTGGCTGTCAGTGATTACTTCGTTTTGAATATTTAGAATCGGAATACCTGTAGAGTGTTTCCCAACCACACTATGAATTTTCTGCCAAACTTGTTTTATTGGAGTACGCATGCTAATTGTCTCAATATATGCTATCCAGGAGTTCTTCTTTTTCAGTTTCAAAAGGATTCGGACTATGGCTTTGTGCTTTTTATAACTTATATAAAATATATTTTTAGAGCTTTGTTCATGAGTTTTATTGCTTGACGGCAGTCTTCATTGAACCAAGGTGTGTAATTGGGTATAGGAAGGCCTTTTGTTTTGGGAATTGTTTCAAGAGCAGGCTGAATAATACAGTTTGTTATATGCTCAACCATTCCCTCGATATCATCTGGAACATCCTGGATATTTATGTTGATTAAATTGCTAAACTCATCCCAGTTAGCTTTATCAATAATCCATCTAGGGTCTTCTTGATTATGGGAGCTGCCTCTATAAACGTGAGCTTTGTTGGGAAGTGGTCACTTCCATGTTGGTCTTGACAAACCTCCCAGGTTAAGTGGTTGAATAAAGTGGGGGAACAGAACACCAAATCTATTGCTGTAGAAGTTCCTGTTTTGGGGCAGATGTGAGTGATTTCACCATTGAAGAGGAGTAATGATTCTGAAGAATCTATTATCCTTCTTAAAATATTTCCTCTGGAGTTGGTTGTATATGGGTCCCAGGACTGATGGCATCCATTCATGTCACCCACGACGATGTAAGGTGGGGGGAGCATGTCAATTAGCTGCAGCGTGGCTGACTCATTTATGGCTTCATTTGGTGGCAGGTATAAGTTACATATTGTAAATTCAAAACTGAGTTTGGCTCTTACAACTGCCTGCAGAGGTGTTGCTATTAGTATTTCCTTTGAGAAAACATTATTCGCAGCTGCGATAGCAACTCCTCCCGTGTGCCCATTCTCCTTCTACAATCTCTTTATCTTTTCTGTAAATAGTGAAACCTTTTATGTTTTGTGATATGCTGGATTTTAATTTTGTTTCTTGATTTCTACTCTGGAGAAATATGATACGTTCATAATGCAACCCCTTTGTTTTCCAATGGAAACTATTAATAATATACTATGGCTACTTCATAATTGGTTAAGTTATTAACCGGTTAACCAACAGTTTTAACATTGGGAAAACAACAAATAGATTTACAATCTTTAAATTAGATATAGATGCAACAATTTCTGTATTTAACAGACACAAGATTCATCAAGGAGCAATCCAATCCAAATATAAAGGGTTCTCAAGATGTGTCAAACTTCACAAGTCAATTGTGTATCATATTTGTCACAACAAAGTTTATATAAACTATGGTCTGATTTCCAACTACTTAGAAGAGATTCAGCTTTCAATATTTTTGTTTGTTTTCTTATAAATTTGCTAATAAGTCAGAATTTAGAAATTAAAAAAGAATTTCATGAAAAGGCATATGGTAGAAAAGCCCATAGTTTGGAGAAATTTATCCTAAACAGAAAGTGAGTTTATATTTATTTTTTTTTTCAGTAATACAAACTTAAATAGAAGACAAATGGTTTTGTAATGCAAATTTCTTAAGAAGTGTATACTTTGAAGTAAGGGATCTTGTGGTATTGTTTATTAAAGAAAATTTACCTATCTTTTCAATGAAAAAAATAAAATAAAATAAAAAAAAACCTATAAATTTAAAAAGCATCTCATCATTTGAAAAGTATCTCACTCACTTAAGTCTAATAAAGAAACACACCAATTACATTCAAAATGCATTTAAAAATTGTCAAAGGTTATTAAGTTGAATACAAAAATTCATGTACTGACGATACAACGCTAGAGAGTAGATATTTCAGGATTTGCAATATGTAATCCCTAAAGAATTATTTAGGTTTGCTATTTAAAAATACACTAAGGAAATTAATTGTAGTATACTAAGTAAGTTTCATTAAATCAGGCTAGAAAGGAATATTTCAGATATCCTATTATCATTTAATAGAGGTAAATGCACTTTATTTAAATCAACATAATTGTGGGTTTGCTCAAAAGGTTGTGTATCTACACATATATAAATTAAAGTAACTTTAAAATACCTAAGTATTCCGAAATTACAGAATGTTACACAGAAATACCGAAGACACGCATTAACATTTACTATACACAGGCAGCATAAAGAAATGGCAACAGCATTGGACAGTGACAAATAAGGGTCATCATTTTAAGACTTTCATTCTTGATATTATAGGATATTTAAGCCTTAAAGATACACCTACTGACTTTTACACAACGCAATTATAAACTGGACATGGCTCAATTAAAGTGTACCTAAAGAGATTTAAACTGACTAATAACCCATTATGCCCATGTGATTTTACTACTGAACAGACTTACACCAATCTCTTACATGACTGTACACTGCTTACAAACGAATGATGCCTTTTAAAAGAAACAGTAATGAAATTAACAAACCAATGGCCTATTGAAGATAGAATTTTATTTTATAAGTGCAATAGAGCACTGAGGAAATATGTTATTGGAATAGCTATTATAGGTAAATTGATAATACGCTATTATCATTATTACCATTTTACTATTCATTATTTAATGCTTTGTTCAATAATGTTCTAATTTATATATTGGAGATAAGATTAATTATTTACATAAAAACAAAAATTGTATATATTGTTCAAAGTTTGTTATTAATCTACAAATACATATTATGTACTATATTGTACGGGAAATGTAGGAAATAAACTCCCTCTCTGAAGGGTTACTTCATCCAGGAAATAAAAAAAAAGTTCCTTGTGAGAAATGGGCAATTAATATAAGGTTCACATCAACATAATATCCTAAATAATATGTGTGTTTGACCAAAGCTACTATAAAGCAAGACTGCTGTGATGGTAGAATTTGCATTACTTGACTATGTAACCTTTATATATATATTTAAATAAATAAACACTCATGTATGTGACATTAAATCTTGTTATTTTAGAAGTTTAATATTAAATTGGTAAATCAAATAAAGGGTTTGTAATAATTTGTACTATGCTTGATAAATTAATTGGAACTATTACTATAGAAACAAATGCAAGCGATAATATAAACAAATTTTTAGGAAATATCAATTGACTTTTTATAACCGGGAAAGAAGATATGTTCAATCATAAATAGTGCAGTTACAAGCAGGCAAAGTGAGAAACTTTTAAACAGGGATAACAAGGGGTGAGAGGTGGGGTACCTGTTACAAAGAAAAGGAGCTGTGACTACCTGTTTTACTCTTTTCCCATCTTAGGTCAGTCCTCATTCAATCCTCCTGCTGGAAAGAGGTAAGTTGTACTTGTAATCATTATTATTTTGAAATTTGGATTATATATATTTTGTCAATAATATTGGTAGTTAATATGTGTAAAATATGAAGAAGAAAAAAAAAAAAAACTAGCCCAAATTTGATGTTGAATTTTGCATGCGTCTAAAGCTGCTCGTGGGCACAAAGTGTACTAATTATTTTCATATTTCTTTTTCAGACTAGAAAATTGTTTAGCAATTGCTGCTCAATAATATTTAATAGTCAAGAGGATATTTAACACATCTACAAATAAAATGTAAGTATTTTTCATTATGCAACTATTCTATAGATATTTTATTTTATTTATATATATATATATATATATATATATATATATATTTTATATTATCATTTATAATATAACTAACCAACATTTTTTGAAGCATTTATTCTATATTATTTTTATGATATACCTCAGTGATATTGTATATTTTGTTTTTTTAGGAGTCATTCAAAGAATATTATGTCAGTCAATGACATCATTAGTATGTTGGAGGAAAGTGCAGCTGAACGAGGTGTGGAAACAATAATCATAACTGGGCCCGATGAATCCGGAGATGTAATATCTGATGAGGATTCAGATTTGTCTGACGGGGAAGCTGCTGGGGATCCTGTTCATCTCCCGGCACGAGTACTTCGTGGAGAAGGGTTTCTCGCTTACCATGACGATGAGGAGTTGGCTGCGTCGATACCTGTATCCCAGCCAATTGAGGAAACAATTTTGACCACGACAAGAGCTGTCAGTTCTTATTCTGATAGAAAACGGAGAAGACCTGTATCACCTTCCTCATCAGCACCTGTACCATCTACTTCATCAACACAAGTACCATCTACAAGTGCAGCGAGCACTTCCCGTAGAGGAAAATTGAAGAATAAAAGCTGCAAATGGACTGATGATGTGAGTAATGTTTCATTTAAAATTCCAAAATTCATTGAAAAACCTTTGCCCAGTTCTTTGTCACCAAAAATAAATGCTTTTGAAGCATTTCAAATATTTTTCAGTTCAGATTTCATTGATTTTGTTGCCGAACAAAGTAATTTGAATGCCCAATTTAGGGGGAAATCCGGTTTGAATGTCACTAAAGACGAAATTTACACAATTATTGGTATACTATTGTTATCAGGTTATCATACTCTTCCAAAAAGACGTTTATTTTGGAGTACAGATGAAGATTGCAGTGTCCCATTTGTTAGTAATGCTATGAGACGTAATAGGTTTGACGATATTCTGAGATATCTCCATTGTGCTGATAATTCTAAAATAGTTCCAGGAACTGACAAGCTATTCAAAATTAGAACTTATTTGAATATTTGAACAAAAATTTTAAAACCATTCCACCAGGTCCATTTTGCTCGGTTGATGACTCAATCATTCCATATTATGGGCGGGATGGTTGCAAACAATTTATAAGGGGCAAGCCCATACGTTTTGGTTATAAGCTATGGTGCCTTGCTGACTCAAATGGGTATTTGCACCATGCAGAACCATATGCGGGACTTACGCATTTAGCCAATTCCGGACTAGGACAAGGAGGGTACGACGTTTTAGGGTTAGTAGATTAATGTCAACTCTCACCTGGTACACAATTATTTTTTGATAATTTATTTACATCTGAAAAGTTGCTGAATGAACTTACCGAAAAAGAAATAGGTGCCACGGGAACACTAAGGGAGAATCGGGTTTCCACTAATTACTGCCTTACTGACAAAAAAGCTTTCAAAAAACAGCGTAGGGGGACTTTTCAAATTCCCACTAACGGGGATTTACTAATTATAAGATGGAATGATAATGCAGTTGTCACGGTAATGACTAATACCATTCAAAGAGAAAATAAAACAGCAACAAGGTACTTATCCGAATAAAAAAAAAAATTAGTATTTCTATTCCTCTCGCATTATATGAATACAACCAGCATATGGGGGGAGTTGATCTAAATGATCAGTTTGTATCAACGTATTGGACTACAATAAGAACTAAGAAATTGTGGTGGCCATTTTTTGGCAGGGCAGTTGATGTAAGCTGTGTGCAAGGCTGGCTATTGCAGGGAAGGCTAAGTCGCAATATTCCGTACTTAGATTTTCGACGAGAGGTCGTAATATATTTGTTGAAACATTTTGGGACACCGAGAACTGGGAGAGGTTTTAAAAAATCGTATACAGCTCATGACAGTATTCGAAAAGATAGGACAGATCATTTGATTATAAAAGGTATTTCCAAAAATAAACTATGTGTCCAATGCAAGAGAAGAACCATATACCTCTGCAGAAAATGCAGCGTTTCGCTTCACCCTGAGTGTTTTGCCCCTTATCATGAGTAGAAGAATGGGCAAAAAATGTATATATGCAATTTGTTTTATTTTACCTCCTTCGGTTATTTGTTTATATATATTTTTTTATGTGATTTATAATTTATTTATCCATATTTGATTGTTTTATTATTAGACTAGCTCAGATACCCGGCTTCGCTCGGGAATTCATTTGAGGCTGAATGGTGATGGTATTTTTTAGCAGGCTTTACATTGCACAATATTTTGACATTAACCCGTCCCAGTGTTTAGGATTGATACCCATCTTAGGCGTGGATTTGCTAATAATAGAATAATTTGTTCGATAAGGCTTCACAGTCCCGTCATATTTCCCGTCTCTTATACATGTAAATATGGTGAATTTTTATTTCAGGCCTCCCTTATAACCCCCCTCCCGTTCCAACCTAAAAATTTTAATATAACTTATAATCATGGAAGAATTAATGCTAATTGACATACCGAGTTTTGTTAAGTTCGGTTCAGCCGTTAGTGCCCGCTAAAGTTTTAACGTATAACTCATTTATACTTAGGTATACGACAAAAGTGTATATAACAAAAGTTACTCCAAATAACAAAATAAACAACTTTTGTTATGTTTATATTTGCGGAAAAAGTAATAGGAAACGAAATATCGCTATTTTTAATTTCAGGCTTCCCTTACAACCCCCACTCCTGCCCGTCCATAGAAATGTTGGTATGGCTTATTATAATGAAGGCCTCACTGCTAATACACATACCGAGTTTTATTTAGTTCGGTTGAGTCTTTTTTTGCAAATAATATTGTTGACTCCCGCTATAATTTTTAGCATATAACGCATTTAAACTTCGGTATACGACAAAAGTGTATATAACAAAAGTTACTCTAAATAACAAAATAAACAACTTTTGTTATGTGCATATTTACCTAAAAACCAATAGAAAACAAAATATCGCTGTTTTTAATTTCAGGCTTCTCTTATAACCCCCACTCCTGTTCGTCTCAGAGAAAATTAATATAGCCTAAAGTCTAAGTTGGGTTAGTAGTAATATACATACCAAGTTTCATAAAATTCGGTTCAGCCGTTTATGCGTGAAAAGGTAACAAACAAACAAACAAACAAACAAACAAACAAACAAACAAACATACACGAAAGAAACAAAATGCAGATATGGTGTCTATGACATGTGAAACGAAAAGTTATCGTGAAATTTCGCGAAAAAAATCAATGTACAGACAGAGGTTACAATTTTATATATATATAGATAGAGTATTTGTTGTTATTATTAGATAGAGTATTTGTTTATATTATTAGATAGAGTATTTGTTTATATTATTAGATAGAGTATTTGTTTCAGGTTATTTATTTATATATTTTTTTATGTGATTTATTATTTTTTTATACATATTTCATTGATTTACTATTAGACAGAATATATATTATTTACTTATACATATTTGATTGTTTTATTATTAGATAGAGTATTTGTTTCACCTTAGTTTTGTTCCAAAAACATCTGAAAATTATTACATTGTATTATTTGAGTTTCTTATACAATAAAAGTGTTTTAAAAATTATATTGTTTTAATGAAAATCCTAAAATGCTTTTTAATGAGGCAATAAATGCAGGTAGTTCCAATCGAGTGCACCAAGTGCCCACGAGCATCTTTAGCTGCAGCCTGATATTCAGCACTTCCCTTACCATAATTTTTTAAAATTATTTTTCCCATTGTCTATAAAGTAAAACAATAGTAAAAAATAAAAAAATAAATAAAATCTATCGATTGGGCACTAATGAGTTAGTTTTGGTTATTTCATTTTTATTTTCTCAAACCTCACCAAAGGCCAAAAGTTAAGTATTCAAGAGAAGAAGGTTATTCATAGAAAACCAAATTAAAGAAAAATGCAGGAAATAAAAAGTCCGTCGACTGAGATGCAGATGGTCCGTGAATTGAGCAGATTTCCCTCCTGCACCGATGAAGTATTTTGGAAATTTTTGAATGCGGTCACTAAAGTCTAAAGTGTTAAAAATGATAAAGTTAGAAAAACATTATGGCCGCGGTCGTCATTTTGAAGTGTGCGCCACCAAGGGGGACACACTAAACTACACTTTCACCAAATATTGTTAGTAAATATAATTTCTTTTCCTTGATAACCTGTTTAAATTAAATTATTATCGGTTTCATAGAACTAATAGCAAAAAATCATTGAGTTGTAATATCTCATTTTGTAAATTATTTTACTTTTCGAGTTTATTTACTACTTGTTCTGTATCTTTAGTGTAATTTTTTGTACGTTACGATAAATTATAATTTTGTAAATTTCTCCCCTTCTGTTATCAGCCTATTTTGCACATACTTAACTTCAGATGATTAAAGTTGTTGGTGTATATGTTTATGTGTGTTCAAGGAGGGATTTGAATGACTGTTTTCATTGAACTGCATAGTTAAGTATTTTTCTTCTAATACTTGCGCTCATCACAACCAGCTTAAACTTAGCCCTAATCTCTACGGCCTAAATCATTACCACAACTGGAATTGCTTTATACTCACGTTTTTTTTTTTTTCATGTATATGCAGTATTTTTTATTATTTATCCTGTACATTTTCCTTCTGTGCATTTTGAGCTTACCAGTGCAATTTTAATTATTACACATTGTTTACCTCCTTCTTTTGAGTATTTTTAGTAACGCCCAATTTTATTTGCTCCAAATTTCTATTTTCACTTTTTTTGCTGAGTACTATCATTTGCTAAACTCCTTGAAGGGCTTTGACATCAAACCTACATTAGTCCTCTCTTGGATCATCGATCTCTGCCTGAACTAGCCTCCTCTCTTTCTCAATCACTCTAGCATAAAATAATATTCTAGAAAGCCAATAATCATTGGTAGACAATAAAATATATCACATTAACTGGAAACACTTTTAAAGCAGAGAGTTCTTGTAGGGTATTGAACCATCTGGCCAAACTTTTTGTTAGAATCAGTGTCCTCAAATTGCCCTCCATAAAAGTCGTCCTTTGATACTTGAAAGTTCTACAAATTTACAGGAAACCAGAACCTAATTTGCTTGCTTCCTTTTCCAACTGACTGTAATTTTTACAGCAACCATCTTGATGCCTGATCAGGCATTTGTTTAATGGATATCAGTTGAGTATGGAAATCCACTCAGTTATTCCTCTCCCTCCTCCCTCTGTGTATAATACGTCGCCACTAAACACCAGAAAATAGCTACAGACAGGATATTGCACATTGAATGAAGGAGTGCAATATCTTGATAATTTTTATATTTGTTGCCATTTTTACTTCATTTACAAAATAAAGGAAGTCTTTTATTCACGAAATGTTTGGTTATCACGGTTTTCAGATTTCAACGGAATTACCTATTTTGACGTTCCCTAAACCTATTTTGACTATTTTCGTAGGGATACCTGTATGTATGTGCATATGTATGTATCTCATATAACTCAAGAACAAGCCTCATACTTTCAGGCGGCTCATCCAACTTCTAATTTTTAAATCTTGAATTCGATCTACCAGGTAGTCCGTGACCCAAAGACGCCCTCATAGTGAGTCCTTGTAGGCGCCTTAGACCTCCTAGCAACCCTTTCCTGCATATTTACATCGCGGGCCGAATGTTTCAAATGGGTGCCTTCAATTGGGGCATTACTGCCTCTGTCCAGTGAAACTCCAATAATTGCCTAATACCCTAATTAAACTATATTGTGCATATATTGTATCTTACATATTTACATATAACCTATCATACCTATTTATTATAAGTTCTTTTTGGCATTTAGCACTTTTCTTGTGAATTTCACAAATACCTTTATAATGCCGTTTGTTTGGATCAGCTTTTAAAGTGAATCCGGAGACCAATCAATATGAATATTCCTCAGCAAGCAGACGTCTTGCGCTGGAGTAGAACGGGCACTCAAAAATAATGTGCTTCACCGTTTCGACAACTCCACATCTACACTTCGGGTCAGCCCTCAATTTAAAATAGTGCAGCTTATAGTTGAGGTCTCAGTGTTCTGTAAAGAGCTGGACTATTTCGTGCTCGAGAGGGAACTCAGACCAACTGAATCGTTCACGTACGTCTGGAATGAATTCATACGTAATTCCACCTTTTGAAGAATTATACGACATCTCTTGCCACTGAAGCATTGCTGAATTAGATAAAGTATCCTTCAGCTCTTGGTACTTTATGCGCATGTGCCAGACATAAATACTCGACGGGGTTCCCTCCAATCACTTGAAGAGCGTCCCGTTGAAACTGTTTTGTATACCCTGGTTGCCATAAGTAATGCCTTCCTCTGGCCCTTTACTAGCATCTTCACTTGGGCCTTGGTTGGGTTCGAGAACCATGCAGAAGCTGCATATGCAACTATTGGCAAACAAAGAGCCTTGTACAAAATAACTCTGTTTCTGGTACTAATTCCCCACGTGTTCCACACAATTGATGCCAAATTGCCACTCCGTCTGCATATTTTACCTGTCCGGTCTTCCATATGCTGCTTAAAGTTCATCCTCTCTCCAAATGTAATACTCAGATACTTCACACATTCTGAGAGATGTGTGGACACGCCAACGACTGTGACACTAAATGCTCATCTAGGCTTAACGTGTCTCTTTAGAAGCAGCATCTTGGTCTTTCTCGGATTTAGTTTTAGCTTTTGCTCTGTGAATCACTGAAACGTGACGTTCATTGTCTGGTTTACCTTTTCCTTCAGCAAAACTCGCGTACCTATCTCTTTTTATAATCAAGACCAGGTCGTCTACAAAGGCAATGGGTGTGAAGCCTTGAAATCCCAGTCTCTCCAACAGTTCATTGTTCTACATGTACGGACCAATGACTGAGCCCGGAGGACAGCCTTTTGTGACGCTTTGCGACACTCTCCCTCTATGCAAGGCAATGAATGTTTTCCTGTCTTTCAAATAGCTTTGAAGCAGCCCGTACACATTTCGAGGGCACTGAATTCTTTTGAGGCTGTTAAATATCGAAGGCCACCACAAGTTGTCAAATGCCCCACTCATGTCAACAAAAACGCCAAGACCATATCTGGAGCCCGAGTATCCAACCCTATCCTTAAGACCTATAATGGCGTAGGTAGTTGACCTTCCCCTGACATCTCCGTATTGGAGATCATCCTCGTGGAGATTCTCTCCTATTGAACATACGATAATGGTTAAAATCACCGTGCCCTGAGAGAAATTGTGTGTGGAAGTACCCAAGGTTGAGCCATGCTCTGTCAAACATTGCCTTTATTGTTGGGAAGAATTTTATGGTGTAGGCTCCTTTTTCGGTCTCCTGCCATCTTCTCTCCCATTCCTTTATGACAAGTTCATGGAGAGCTTCTTTAATTCTTTTTTAAGCCAATGGGGATCACTGATACTGTTCTGAAACACTGAACTTGCGTTCGGAGTGCCTTGTTTGCGAAACTCAGCAATTCCCTACCGTTTAGAGATGCCCACATAACCACATTAACCATGAATAGAAGATCGATTGATGGAATACCTTCTATTACTTTGCCTTGCGTCCTTCCAAATTGCCTTGCGCTAATTTTACTCGGACTTCGGCAATCGCAATTATATCTTCCTTCTCTAGCCTCCTCAGCAAGCCGTCTTTGAGCAAAGTCCACAGTGTGGCTGCCCACAATTGACCCCTGAGAGAATTAATTGTCGGTTCTGTGGTTCTCCTAGTAGTTCTAAACAGAGCATCATTGAGGGTGGTTCTAAACATGCTTACTTATGGCTGCATATTCCCACTTCTGTATGACTGTCTAGTACCATAGTTTCTAATTGTGTCTTGAACTTCATATATTTCATTCTGTTAGCCAAGTATACCCCCCTCCCCTCCACAGGATCTGATTACATGGTGTGGCTGTTATCCACATGATGTTGGCTCACCAGGGGGTGCACCAGTGCAGGCAGGTCGATGGGTGTGTATAACACAGTAGAAAGAATAATGAATTACACCGAGTCAGACCCGAACGACAACATGGTGAGACTTAACTTTTTAAAAAATAGTACCTGTTGTAGATGAGCCAAAGGCTCGTAGCATATAACAATCATTATGTACAAACCCCTCCCAAATAGAAATATCCGCCCCCCCCTCCCCCCTAAGCCAGGATACCAAGAGAATACAACCATACCGGAGTGAATTATTTTTCCCACCAAAGGAAAGAAGTAACCAGCCCCTCCCCCCTCTTCCCATACCGAGTCATAATATTAAGTAAATTTAGAAGCAGTGTGAAGGTAACTAACAAGCAGTGGAAGGTGACTTACCTAAATAGGCGGGACCATTAGTATTGTTAATACGAAAGTGGGACTGTAAATAACAGTGGACTGTTTACAAGCAGCCAAAAAAAAAGCGACTTCGCACTGCCGTGGATCCTACCTCGGGGTAATTTAAAATATGAAAAAGTCTACTAATGGAGAAATAAATAAATAACCCCTCTCGATCAGGCTTTTTGCATAAAGTGGACGTTAATAAATATGAGTCAAAACTTGCAATATGCGCCAGTAGATGGAATATCAGCTCAGTGCGAGCCAGCAGTTCTGCCTGGGTTTAATTTATTGAAGAACTTTTAAGAGCTATTGATGACACAAGTAAAATATAACATTAAAAAAATGATTGATTTAAATTTAATTGAAATTGACTTATTTTTATTTATTTCTAAAATAATTAATAAAATGTAATTTTTGAAGTGAAAACTTCTTTAGGCACGTTGTGCACCCCGTAAGGAAGCATTTGCGGGAGAGGAAAAAAGTATGAAATCGCGACACCGCCACCGCCACCGCTAGTACTAAGGTTTAGAAATAAAATCATATGGTATTTTATAACCTAATCATTTGATAGTTTATTTACAATTGAAGTGAAAACTTCTTTAGGCACGTTGTGCACCCCGTAAGGAAGCATTTGCGGGAGAGGAAAAAAGTATGAAATCGCGACACCTCCACCGCCACCGCTAGTACTAAGGTATACCGATTGTATCAGTTTTAGAAATTGGTGATGATGCTGGCAGTGATGATGGTGCAAGAGTTGTTGAAATTATGGATAGAAATTGATTTTTCTGAGTGTACTTAACTTATTTTTGTAAAGCATTTGTAATAATTCTGAAATGTAATTTTTTTCTTTTATGTAAAATAACTGAAATAATTATGTATAGTATTTTATATTGATAAATAAAACAATTCGTGGTACATTATTTTTTTTTATCACTATTATTTTTGTCATTTCATTTTTTCATGTAAAATAGAACATAACTGTTACTTATTGATAAATAACTTAAAATATTTTTAAAATAAGACTTCGTAAAAAAAATTTCTCAGCAATGCCAAAATTGAGCGATCAAAGCTAAAGGAGTTTTCACTTCTACCGGCAGTCCCCTGACTGCTTTTTTTTTTTAACATTTTCATTTTTTATTACAATGAAGTTTTAAAACTTCATTGTCAATGTTTTATTGTGCATACTTCCAAAATTCTATCAAACTGAAAAGTTGTAAACCATAATCCAGTGTATCTGCCTTGCCCCCTGGGCCTCTTACCAGTTAATAAATAGTTCCTTCCTCCTTGACACCTATAGTCATCAGCAAATGAACACAGAGAAATAAGGAAACTGGAAGCATATTTGCAAAATCTTTGGCAATGAATTTGAAACTGTGGTCAATGTTCAAAAATCTTTATTGTAAATATGAAAAAAAAACATGAAATTCTAAAAGTAAATTATTCATTTTAATTTAATTCCTGCGAAATAAATTAAATACACATTTTGTGCACTTTTAGAAATTCATATTTTAGCATGTTTAGAATGGGATTAGTTAGGAGGTGTGAAAAGATTTTCCATTCTACAGATTTCTGCAGTGGCTGAATTACCATACAAATGGTATTTTTTTTTTTAAATACCATTGTAAGTTTAATTAAACTGTAATTTGCACATGTGTGTTTCTTATTTCCTCCTTCACATAGAAACCATTGGAGAATAAGATAATTTGTAATAGTTTTCATATTGTATGAGTTATTTAGTGCAACAGGTGTTTTTTATTTCCTTGTCTCTATGAAGTTTTAATAATAATCAAATATATATATATATATATATATACATACACACAAGCACAGTTTGTATTACAAACAATTTTTTTTGTTTTAATTTGTTTATATTACTCTAAAAAGTTTAAATAGAAAATGTTCATCATTGTTGAAATCACTCATAAAAGTAATATTAATTCATGGAAAGGGAGATTGAGAAATTCATAAATTTCTTTTGACCAAACAAAAACTATAAATGCATTACTATTGATAAATAAACATAATTTGGCTTTTTATATTAATATTAGTAATTATGAAACGGGAGAAATAAACTAATTAATTACAATAAATCCTTAATGTGCTCACATTAGAAAAAACAATGTTTATTATAGAAATCCCTTAAAGATTTCAAGCGAAGGTAACATTAGATGACATTGGGGTTTACTTTAGAGCTCTTCTCAGGATTTACTACTACTAGGTTTCGGTTGTATACTACTAGCTGATGTAAGGTACTGTCACTTCTAGACTGGGTTCTGCAGCTCCAAGAATCTTTGTTCCTTTTGTATCTAATACCATTTATATGTACTGTTGAGTACACTTATCTTTCTCTGAAATGTCACTAGTTATATATTAATAAGTGATCTATGCCTTGCCCTTCCTAATATTTTCTGACCATTAACATACTGTTGCGAAAATTAAATACATGAAGGATTAGCAGAGAGAGTCGCATATTTGGAAGGTGCGGGGGAGATGAAAGGGAGCCGACCGATGGACTGCAGGCGCCTGTTGGTTCTAGACTAATTAGTCCAGTACCTTCGAGACCGCACCCTTTGATGTTGCCTACCCTCTATATAAGCATGTGCAAATTGGCCGACAGTTCAGTTTATTCTCAGCTGTCATGATGATCACATCAGTGCGCTCAGTGCTACAGTGTGACTTAGTGCAGTGTGGTGAAGTGTTTTTATAAGAAGAACAGTGTTGTGCCGTGACTGTAAGTAACATTATAGTGCCGTCTTTTAGGTGAAGTTCAGTGAACGTGAGTGAATTATTGGACTGTGTAATAACAAGAACAGTGACGCTATCAGTGCATACTGTGAGTTGTAATTAAGAATAAATAAACAGGTGTATTGGGCATTGTTAAATAAATTGTGTAGTGATAAAAACTGTGAAACTTGTGTGTGTTTAATTTTGCAATCCAAAAGAACTCTTATTAACGTTTATTACTGGTTTTGTAATAAAACGTAACAATACTTTTATTTTAAAGAGGCTCATAAATTAACTAACTAAATTCAATTTAAAGTAAAGTAATTGATTTTTATATTAAAGACAAAATTTTAATTGAAAACAAAAATATTATTAATTGTATGTTTAGTTACAAATTTAAAAATGTATTTTTTTTATGCCAAATGGATAGAAAAAATAATTTAAATATGTGTTATAATTTTGTTTAAATGCATTTATTTATGCAAAAGATCTAGTAAAAATATGAAATGTACATGAAGCTGGGAAAGCCAAAAAATATTCAGCACAGGAGGGTAAGCAAGGCATTGAGTTTTCAGGATCCCCACATTAATCCCCTTCTTATACTAATCTTAACCTTTAACATTATTTTAACTCTTAAGTTAATGCTCCAAAATGCTACCCCTTGGAAAAAAAAAAATTATTTGCTTCTCGAGTTAAATTTGTGAATGCTTTAACTTCATTCACTCATAACAAAAGGACCATACAGATACCAAATGCCAGGCATAGGTCTAATGTCAAAGAGCCTTATCTATAAAAACCTACTTTTTCAGAAAATGCGATTGAACATTTCTTTCACATTAACTTTCTGTGAAAAATAATGAAGATACGGTTCATTATCTTCTTTATTTAAAAGGTTTAGAAATATGGTCTTTTAATAGTACATAAAAGATATTTCACTGAATGCAGTGGTGTATTAAACTCAAAATGAGTGGTTTTGGAAATAAGGCTCTTAGACAGTAAACAATCAATAACATCCTTTATACTAGTTTCTAAACACATTTTATATTATATTTATATCCTTGCATTTTTTATTTTGCCAATCCTACACACACACTTCCAAAAAAATAAACAGGAGTAAGGGATTTCCATTTATGAATATTCCATAAAATGATTCATTATGAGCCATGCGACAGGTCTAAAGAATTATTTTAGGCATAAATTCATAATTCACCCTTAAAACAATTACTCTTAAGTCTTTGACAGAGACATCAGCATAAGGAAATATTTTATTAAAAAATAACTTTTCTTTAAAAATATTTTAATTACAAAAGTACATAAATTGTTTGGTAATATTTTATGGTAATACAATCAGTACAAAGGCAGTATAACTAATTTAAACAATTAAAAATTAAATAATTACATGCTTATGTAGGTAGGATGAAATAATGTAGGCTACACTTCCACTATAATAATTTAATAACACGGCAAAGCGCTTTCGATGCTGTGCATCATCGTCAGTGCCCTGTTGACACACACAATAATAGTTACAATTTTCTATAAAATATTTTAGGTACATATAACAAAAAACTTATTTTTCTTTGGGCTAAAAAACATATAAAATTTAACGTGAAACTAAATAAAATATAAAACATTTCAATCAACAATAATAGTTACAATTTTCTATAAAATATTTTAGGTACATATAACAAAAAACTTATTTTTCTTTGGGCTAAAAACATATAAAATTTAACGTGGGACTAAATAAAATATAAAACATTTCAATCATCAACAGTTATTTTTAAATTAGGTTGGTACAAATAGACAGTTAAAGCTAACTGAAAGAAGCCCTATATGAACAAAGACGTTTTACAAGACAAAGAAGAGAAAGGGAGACAAAGGGGACTTACCGAAGGTTTTCGATGTTGACCTGTCGGCTCTTGGAGCTAGACTGGCTTTTCATTCCAGCTAGTTGAGGTAAAGAGGCTGTTGGAACAAATTTTAGAGGGCAGACATCTTCTTTAATATTAATGTTATTCTTTGCCGTTAGAAGGTCCAATCTAATCTCTAGTCCCTCAACCCTGTCCATTTTCCTTCCCTTAGGTAGGTGGTGCAAAACTTCCAAATGTAGAGAGTCCTGGTCATGATTTTCGGCCATTAGGTGTTTTTTCATTCCACTTGTTTTTGTGGTGAAATGTTCTTTAACCCTTGTTTTTATCTTCCTGCCACTCTGCCCTACATATGTAGCTTCACAGGAATGGCAAGATATCCGATAGACGCCAGACTTCTCCAGAGCGGAAACAGGATCTTTGGGGTTGGGGAAGAGATTTTTGAGGGTCTCCTTGCTCCGGTAAGCTGTCTTGATGCCTGCTTTTCCTAGTAAGTTTCCTATTTTCACTGAGAGGGGTTTAATGAAGGGGATGCTAAGTGGGTAGCCGGGATTATCATTCCTTTTGTTGGTGGGAGTGATTTGTAACTCTATCTCGGTTTTTCTTCGGAGACGTTTTTCCAACATTCTGTCGAATAAGTTCTCAGTATATCCGTTTTTGAGCGCCAAGTATTTGATAAAGGATAATTCTTGGTTGAAGTCATGTTCAGATAGGGGGATATTGATAAGGCGGTCGATAAGGAAAGTAAATCCCGACATTTTATATTGAGTGTGGTGGTAGGAATCGGCGGGTATCATGATGTCACTCGTACTGGGTTTTCTGTATATATTAAAGGAATGACTCCTCCCCTCTCTTCTTATTTGGAGATCAAGGAAATTTAACAAGCCCTCTTTTTCAACTTCTACTGTGAACTTAACAGATCTATGGCAGCCATTGACATAATTTAAAAGGTCATTGACTTTGTCTAAGCTACCCTCGAAACTTATGAATATGTCATCCACATAGCGAACATAAAAGTTAATTAAATTGTAGCATGGGTTTCTCGGTGACATGATATAATTTGTCTCCAAGTATTCCATAAAGAGGTTAGCTGCAAGAGGTGATATTGAAGAGCCCATGATCAAACCTGTGGATAAGGTGTAAAATTTATTTTGGAATTTAAAGTAATTTTGATTCAAGCAAAGGGCCAGCAGATCTAAAAATTCTTGGGATATGACAGGGTTCACATTTTTAATTTTGAAAAATGAATCGAATACATATAGTACATCTTTGGGCGGTATGTTGGAAAACATATTCATAACATCAAGAGATGCTATAATCCTCTCTTCCGGAAATTGTTCGTCTGGGTTTGTAATTCTCTTGACGAATTCCATGCTGTTTTTGATAGAGTAGGTAGGATTAAATTCAGCAATGTTAATAAATTTTGAAGTGAGAGTTTTCGCTAATTTTTCAGTGGGTGCCGAATTGAAAGAGACTATGGGGCGTAAAGGTATGTCTTGTTTGTGTGTCTTAGGGAGGCAGTAAAGGCGTGGGGGCAATGGGTTCATTTGTGTCACATATTTTCTTTCAGATTCACTCAAGAGATTATGTGCATTTTTTATAGCTTTCCTAGCAGCTTCATTGTATTTTCTAGTAGGGTCCGATTCTAATTGAACACATCCTAAATCTCTGATAACTTCTAAAACTTTATCGTCGTATGTTTTTCTATCCATTATCACGCATGTGGCGCCTTTGTCTGCTTTAGTAACTATAAGATTGTTTTCTTTAATTTTCTTTGTTAACTTATTAATTTCAGGCCAATCCCGACACTTCGATGAATTTTTGAATACTTTATTAAAAAATTATTATAGTGGAAGCGTAGCCTACATTATTTCATCCTACCTACATTAGAAGTCACTTCCACCTGCCAGAATACCAACTCAGAATTACATGCTTGAAATGCGTATAAAAATAATAAAATAATGAAACTTATTGCACTTTGCAACAGTGGTCACTGGAATGGTATTAGTCTTTTCTTTTAACAAACATTCTAAACATTAAAAAGAATAATATTACTAAAATATTGAACAGTTTGTAATATAAACAATAATTTACATTACTTAATGCCCAGGTAAACAGCAGCTGAATCATAATGGGGGTACCCTATTCTCTTAGCATGCGTATAGAGTTGATTTGCAGTTGTACCAAGAAATAGGGGTTCATTAGTTTCATCTCCTATCGCTATTGCATGTGCAATATCATTCTTTAGATGTGTAACGGAGATGTTAGGAGTGAAATTGTTTTCATACACTATCTTACATTTATCAGTCAGAAGCTGGCAGTTCAAGTGCGAAAGTTTTAATATTTCTATGAAGACCGAAAGACTAATACCACACTTTTCTGCTAAAGCTAATCCCTCGGCTAAACCGCCTAACATGATAGCAGTGATCATCTGAATAATGGCATTTGTATCAGAAGCAAGGCCAACATCTCCCAAAAATGTGCTATAATTGCCAAATGCAGAAAAGCAAGTTTCACAATCATCATATAGACTTTTGTCACCTGCTGCCAAAATTGCCAAACTTCCTTCATTAGCTTCTTTTCGACTACCTTGAAGACGAACCTCTAAGTAGCGACCACCTGTTGCTATTACTCCTTCTGAAATATCAGTAGATGTTTTAGTGTCTATACCTGACATCTCTACAAAGGACTTTCCCGCACCCATTTCCTCAAGAACCCCACAATTTCCAAACACTATTTGCTGTGCAGCTTCGATATCTGAAACACAACAAAAAGTTATATCTGATGCCATTACAACCTCACCAGGTGTATCACAAACTTCTGCACCAATCTGCTGCATAATGTCTGCTTTCTCTGGTGTGCGATTCCAAACTGTTACTTTGTGGCCTGTTTTCAATAAATTTCTTACAATACCAGATCCCATTATCCCTAGTCCAATAAATCCAAATTTTTTTTCAGAAGGAATTATATTCTTTTTTTGACTCTCGGGATAACTCTGATCTTCTGTGGGGGGGCTTTCGGGATGGCTAATAGAGGGTGAGGAGACGTAAGATGGTGTACTGGGATATAAAAACGACAAGTTTAGCCTTTCTTTTCTCCTTTGTTCATCTAAACTAGAAGAATCTTCTTGAGTTGGTGCATCATTTAGCTCACTCTTTCTTCTCTTAGTCCTATCTTCATTTTCTGCATTTGTGTTTGACCTCTTTTTACCCAACCTATGGCTACGAGATACCTCATCATCCTTCACATCTTGTTTTGTTTGATTTTTCATCTGAGACTTAACAGGGTTTCCTTTAAGATTTCTAATGTTTGATTCGTCAGATGAGGAATCATCTGTATGTTTTGAAGACTCATCATCAGAAAATGATGCTTTTTTCTTCACAGGGTCAAACTGATTGACTTTTTTGGGAGGTATGTTTTTGCCAATAATTAGATCAAATGGATCAGCAGCTGGTGAAACAACGACACTCATGTCACCCTGTCTATATTCCTCTATTTCTTTTACAGCTGCAATAAACCCACTGCTCTTGGCTGATTTCATTAAATTCTCTTTGTTTTCTTCGTAATGTTTTAGGTTTCTAGTCTCTATCCACCCAAAGTTTTTTGTTCCAAAGAAATAAATACAAAAAGAAGATTTGGCTTTTATTGCATGCTTCTGTAATTCTTCAGGAGGGACAGAGATGAGACCGGGCCATGGGGGAAAGCCTCTCATTTTCGCCCAAACCAGATCACCAACTTTAAAAATGGCCATAATCAATTACTCCCTGAAACAAAACAAAAACAAACTATTTCAATTATAACATTAAACAATTTTTACAAAATAAAAGTAAATTAAAAAGGTTAAATTTATTTTGTTATTACCCGTACTAGAATGCCAATTTACTTTATGTTTGACAATTTTTTTGATTTAAAACATGTTCAGTAGTTCAAACTTTAAAATTCAAATGTCTGCATAAACAGACTAATGAAAGGCATTATCCAGTAAGAGGATGCAGACTATGAGTTTAACACGTTCGCTGCTGCAGTCTATATACAATTTACTCCACCAGTAACTGCATCGGTCCCCGGCGTCCGATGCCTGTCCTAACGTTAAAACCTGTATCAGACCCCGGGGAATGATATAGTTCTCGAAGTTATCGCATTTTCTGGACAATTCAAGTGAACTAAATGAATGAATTAGCAGAGCAATCAGTCCTCCAAACCTAGAACTAGCACCAGCAAAGCCAGGAGAAGTCCCCGGCGTCCGATGTCGTCTACAACTAATGAACATCCCCGTTAAAATATCTCTCATAATAAGCTTGCTAGAGCCTTCGTCTTTTTGGAGTGGACTGAAGGAGAGGGGCCCGTCCTGATAGACTAGATGACCATCGGACCCCGGGGACCGATGGAGCAGCGAACGTGCTAATATACCTACAGTGTAATTATAATTATTCATTTTGCGTTATTTAAATTTTTTTTGTGGTTCCAGAAATGGGTGACAGGATACATTTCCAAGAGACAAGATGACATTTTCTTTTAATATTCCGTCAGAATATATTAATCTATAAAACAAGAGAAAATGTTTTCTGCCAAGGATGCATTTATAAACAAGAAGAATTACAAAAACCTTTGAACACAAAATAAAACTCTTTTGATGCATCATGTTGGCGACTAAATAAAAATAATTTATAACTAGGTATTTTGTCTCTTTCAAGTAGAGGCATGATCTACATCATTTGGAAAGCAACTCAGTCACTTAAATCTAATGAAGAAGCATATCAATTCAATTCAAGCTAGATTTAAAGATTGTTATAGAGGTTATTAAGATGAATATAAGACAAATAAAGGGTTAGAACTGCCAGTATAAATGATAATGTTGTCATACCTGTTGGTGTAGACAGCTCTGTAAAATGCAAAATAGTTTTAACACATTAATAAATAAAGTCTGTCACACAGGGGCTGCGTACAGTTCAGCAATTATGAAATTTAGACACACACACACACCCACATGTACAATCTTATATGCATGCATATAGTGAAGAAAACATATACTCAGACACTGAAGAGTAGATACAAAACATAAATGGATATATTGATATCATAATAACATACCTCTATATTTAATTCACGAGTTCCTATTGTTTTTGGGGCAGCCAAAGTGTCTTTTCTATTCTTTTTATCTGGAATAGACTGTTCCTAAAAATCATAAATTGGTACATGTAAGAGAAGACTAGTATAATAAAAAGAAAGTAATATACATCAATCTAGATGAAGTATATATTAGAAGAATTTTTTAGGGCTGATATTAGCTAAATCATAATAATTAATACATTGAGGAAACACACACACTTATATTGATATAATATATATATGATTGAGTGGTCAGTTAACCCATTCTCAGCTTGCCAATGGATGGGATATATACACATAAATAAATTCAGACTAAATATGAATATTTATATAATGTACTAGCTAAGGTACCCGGCGATGCCCAGGAAATCATTGTTGACTGACTAATGATAATGATGGTATTCTTATAGCAAGACTTCAATGTGTAAATTAGTTATGAAGAATAAATAAAAATTTGTCCCTAATCTATCCCTCTACACTTTTTGACTCACCGTTTTTGAATAATTCAAATCATAATCATGAATAGCATTTACTACAATTAAATATCATCTATAATGAACATATTTCCTTTCAAAAACCAATCCAAGTACATATAGTTTAAGCATAGTTTAGCACGTAAGGTTATATCCGTAATAGTAGATCTCAGTGGAAATCACTTCCCATAATGCCCGCATTTCACAGGAAATAAGTAAAATCAATTAACTTTATTATCATCCCGTCTATTTCCGCTCTCGCATTAGAGTTATCAACATTCTTCTCCTTAAATTATTAATTCAAAATATTATTGTAATAATTTTTCTACCTGATGGAATTAAATCATAGTGTTACCCTAAAAATAATTTCATTTATATTCAAAAAGCTAGTCGAGGGGAAGAGATCGTAGCCGTCCCTGCAACCTAAGTAATTCTTTAAACAATCATATCGAGTTTAAACACATATTGTCTTTTGTCATAATGGCATTACCAATAACGTTTCATTGTTATGATAGTACATATTTGTTTCAATAACATGAAGATATCAGAAATAAGATAATATATTACCAAAATCAAAGAGTTTGATTCCCTACTACTTCCGCTATCACTCCTTAAGGAAATTCAGCATGATTTTGTTTAAATAATACATTATACAAATTAAATAATGGAAATGCTCTTATAGTTTAAATTTCTATTGGAAATAAATAACAAAGTTATTTTCTAGGGAAATAAATAAATGAGGAAGGGGTGGGGGTGCGGAGATTTATAACCTCACTAATCCGAATCATACTTAGAACTAAATAATCGAAATAGATAAGACTAAAACATAACATCATTTGTCATAATATGCCTATATTAAAAGCACTTAAATAAGTGCTAATAAAATCGTCGACTCCCGCTATAGATTTAGCGTATATCCCGTATTTACTTCATTTTACGACAAAAGTGAATGTAACAAAAGTTGCTCTAAATATCAAAGTAAACAACTTTTGTTATGTGCACGTTTGCCGAAAAACAAATATCGCGAATTTTTACTTCAGGGCTCCCTCATAACCCCCACTCCTGTTTGGACCTAAAAATTTTAATGTAGCTTATAATCATTGAAGAATTAATGCTAATTCACATACCAAGTTTTGATAAGTTCAGCTCAATCATTAGTGCCCAACAAAATTGTTGGCTTCCGCTTTAGTTTTTATGTATATCTCGTTTATACATTGTTATATAGCAAAAGTGAATATAACAAATGTTACTTTAAATAACGAAATAAACAACTTTTGTCATGTGCATATTTGCAGAAAAACCAGTAGAAAACGAAATACCGCTATTTTTAATGTCAGGCCTCCTTTACAAAACCCACTCCTGCCCGTCCCAAGAAATGTTGGTATTGCTTATGGTAATTAAGGCGTCAGTGCTAATACACATACCGAGTTTTATTCAGCTCGGTTAAGTCTTTTGTGCTAAAACATATTGTTGACTCCCGCTATAATTTTTAGCGTATAACGCATATACACTTCAGTATACGACGAAAGTGTATATTACATAACTTACTCTAAATATCAAAACAAACAACTATTGTTATGTGCATATTTACCGAAAAACCAATAGGAATTGAAATATCGCTATTTTTAATTTCAGGCCTCCCTTATAACCCCCACTCCTGTTTGTCTTAGAGAAAATTAATATAGCCTAAAGTCTAAGTTGGGTTAGTAGTAATATACATGCAAAGTTTCATAAAATTCGGTTCAGCCGTTTATGCGTGAACAGACCCCAAAGAAACAAAATGCAGTTATGGTGTCTATGACATGAGAAACGAAATGTTGTCGTGAAATTTCTAGAAGAAAGTTAATGTACAAACAGAGGGTACAATTATATATGTATATATAGATATATCATGAAAGTTTTTGTGTTTTTCAGATTTAAATGGAATTATTCACTCTACGCTATATTTGAATTAACCATTAACTATTACCATGGGTCAAAAACAATCCGAGCATAAAATAAATATTAAGGTTTCCCTGGTTTGTTGCTGGCAGCACTACCAGGTACCATGTATTCTCCCCTTAGTAACAGCTGTTACAGTTAACCTCTTCGTCTTGTTTCTGTGATTACAAGGGTCTGTCTAATTAATGTTTTGGGGGCATTTTTGACCCGTGTTAGTAATTATGTTATTAAAAATTTGTTTAAAGTTTTCATATGGCTAATGAGGGTTTTATTGTGGATGGCAGACATTATATGGATTGGTTGTCATATATGAATGAAGATTATGAAAATCAGACTCCTCTGTCTGATGATAATGAGGAACTACCTTGTGAGAAATGGGCAATTAATATAAGGTTCAGATCAACATAATATCCTAAATAATATGTGTGTTTGACCAAAGCTACTATAAAGCAAGACTGCTGTGATGGTAGAATTTGCATTACTTGACTATGTAACCCTTTATATACAAATTTAAATAAACAAAAATTTATATATGTAACATTAAGTCTTCTTATTTTAGAAATTTAATATTAAACATTGTAATCAATTGTACTTTACTTGGTAAATTGATGTGAACTATTCCCACAGAAACAAATGCAAGAAATAATATAAACAAATTTTTATGAAAGATCAATTGACTTTGTATAACTGAGGAAAGAAGATATGTCCAATCAGGCACAACAGGCAGTTCCAAGCAGGCAAAGTGAGATTCTTTAAAACCGGGATAACAAAAATGTTCTAGAAGCCGTCGCAACTTGTTAACAAACTGACAATTCCTAAAACAGCTAACATAACGAAAACAAAGAAATATTACCTTAGTAAATGACTGGATCCTGAAGCAATAACGATGTAAAAACAATTCTTTAAGCAGGGACTAGGCGAAGAATACAGTGAGCCAAAATAGAGTTAACCTTCTGAGTGGAGGGATCCATAGAGGTAGATCTTAGAGGTGGCTTTCCAGTTACAGTTGCAGATAGGCCTTACACCAACAGGTAGCATCATACGAACTAATTTCATTAATATCCATCGTACACACCTAAGAAACTGACATTTTTTATAATTCTGGGGTATTTTAGTCATCGCAAAAACAATACAGAGGTGCTAGTAGTATTAGTTTTGGTTATTTCATTTTTATTTTCTCAAACCTCACCAAAGGCCAAAAGTTAAGTATTCAAGAGAAGAAGGCTATTCATAGAAAACCAAATTAAAGGAAAATTACAATTAAAAACAGTCATTTGATATTTAAAATCCGATATTTAACACCCTCTCCATTGGCCTGATTTCAGCCATTTACGAAATTTATTTCATTTTTACATAAAACGTTTAAATGTCGACTTTAGCAATAACCAACAAAAATTGTGACTGCAAAAGCGTAAACAGACCTATATATATATATATATATATATATATATATATATATATATATATGTATATATATATATATATATATTGTTTAACGGATCTCCTTTTCGTCAGCTCCAAGGTGTTCGTGGACCATACATTGATTGTACACACTCTCTTCTGGAATGTGCGAATGGATAAGGGTTTCCGATCTGGAAGGATATCGTTACGTTTTTGTATTACCAAAATCAGTAATAAACGCTTTTAATAAGAGTTCTTTTGGATTGCAAAATTAAATACTCGCAAGTTTCACAGTTTTTATCACTGCAAAATTTATTTCACAATGCACAATAAACTTGGTGATTATTCTTAATTACTACTCACAGTATACACTGATAGCGTTACTGTTCTTCAATGAGTCACAGTCCAATAATTCACTGAAATTCGCAGAAAGACGGCACTGCACTGTCCTTTACTTCGCGGCACTGCACTGTCCTTTACTTCGCGGCACTGCACTGTCCTTTACTTCGTGGCACTGCACTGTCTTAAACACGGCACTAAACTGTTACTTACAGTCACGGCACAACACAGTTCTTCTTTTAAAAACACTTTACCGCACTGCACTAAGTCGCACTGAAGCACTGATGTGAACATCAAGACAGGTGACAATAAAACTGCCTCGCTCCCGGCAGGCCCTCTTTATATAGTGAAGCGGCATACATCAAAGGGGAATTGTCTAGTTCATTCGACGTCTGGCTGGAAGGTACTGGTCAGACCTAGAACATTCTTTCGGTCTCTTTGATCTACGTCACACTTTCCAAATACGCGACTCTCTCTCTCTCTGAAGGATTATTCATCTATTTAGTTTTCGCAACAATATCATATATTAATGCTCACAATTATTCGGCTAAAGTGTAGTTTCCTACATCAAATGCCTGAAGTTTCCTATTTATTAATACTCTATAAGTGACAGGTATAATTAGAATTGGTGACCTGTTCAATTTGTTAAGATACAGAAACCCAATAAACAAGTTTTTTTTACAAATTCACAAAAAGTCGAGGTTAATCACTTTACGAAATTTGAAGAGATTGCTTTAACGAAGGTCATTCTCATTTCAAAGGTTTTGTAATCTTTCTACAGTAGAGATCTTCTCTGCTCTTTTTAATCCAATCTATTATACTATTCAAATTATGCTTGCGGGCTATTATTGGACGAAAGGTTTCTGGAAGTTATTCATTTCAGAATAACTGACAACTACATGGATCTTAAATTATAATTTATTATTACTCTTTTATTTCACAGAGTTCAGTGAGTCTCTTCATGTTATAACAGTCCTTAACCAAAATAAAAATACTTAGTAGAGGTATGTTAATTATTGTAGAACGATTTTATAAATATCCCTATTGATTTGTAGACCACACAGCACATACGCTCATTCTTCTAAACAAACGAGGATCTAACTTCGCTAACCGCTAGAATGACCACTGTCATAACCCTACAAATATATACGACAGTATGAAACTCCCACAAAGTCGAGTGAAAGGACGTATGTTGGACTTGCTAGAGGATATGGAGATTTACAAAAACACGATGGCGTCAGTTAGGACTTGGTTAGGAATAGGATCTTTGCAAAGAGTAGAAGATAAAATCAATTCCGATATTTTGTTTAGTCTGAGCGGTTCATGTTAAAATTTCATTGACAAAAACTAGATATTTTATTTGACACTCATAATAAAGCATTTATGGATATTGTTGTTTGAGTTACTTGTACGAGATTTATCACCACCAATAACACAGAGGGAATTGATTGCCCAATAATCGTTTCTTCATGTTTCTGGGTATAGTCTTTAATAACAATGTGAATCACACCTTCCATTGTTTATATGTGTACATATTATTGGTATGGTAGAAGTGTACCTATTGTCGGTATGGTAGATGTGTACCTATTTTTGGTTTGGTAGAAGTGTAGATATTATTGTTATGGTAGGATTTCTACACATAGGATTCCACAAAAAACTTACTAGAACAGGGGATGATGAATGATATAAGTGTCACTTGGCACCGGAGTTACCAGCTTGCAACAACTTCTCCAAGAGCTAGAAGTCTGCATGAATAGGGAGGAGAGATGGTCCTAAGTCCCTGTTCTGCCAGAGTTCATACATAGGTAGTAATATGCTACAGCACTTCTGCTTCTCAAGAGAATGAAGAGAAGAAATATAATACTAAAAAGGAATATAAACAAGCAGGGGCTGCTTAAACTAAGCAGATTTCCCAAGTACTGTTATGACGTACCATTGTTCTCATCTAACCATATTCTTTATATTCCTAAATAAACATCCAAAGAGTTCAAGTAGGATCTTCAAGCCCGTCAAAAGTTGTACTTAGTTAGTTGTCCGTTAGTCAGTAGGTTTTATGCGTCTGTTCACCGTATTGGTTGTTTACGTATTAGTCCAGATCTGTTTACTTAACTAACTTACTAAACGAAAACAACCTAATACGGTGAACAGACGCATAAAACCTACTGACTAACGGACAACTAATTCAGTACAACTTTTGACGGGTTTGAAGATGGTGCCATCGCATCGAAAGCGCTTGCCAGCTGTACTCGACCATCAGCCAGTGACGACCGTCTCCACCGACAGGTATGACAACAATATCATTTATACTGGCGGTTCTAACCCTTATCTGAATTACCAGTTGAAGTAGGTGTTTACTAAAAGCTGAAAACAGTAAAGTACGAATAACTCGCTTAATATTTGTGCTAAGAAAAAAATGTGTAGTGCAGCAACTGTAGAGTATCAATAGTTTAACAAAATTGGTAATATAACATTTTTTAGATGGAATAGATAAATATCGAGTATGGTATAGATCATAAAAACATTTTCGGCTTATAAAACGTAAAATCTTAAACGATGACGTCATGGATTAACATTTTGCATGTACCTAGCCCAGTAAAAGTTCAATGAACGCACGCACAGACACATGCACACTATTTAGAAATGTTTGAATGAGGCATTCCTAGGTAGGATCATTGGAAATGTTTAACAATCGCGTCATGATTACAACCTAAATACAGTATTTGGAATAGATGCATAAGAGATGACCTACCTTTATACGAAAGTGGTTAGGGGTGGGATACATTTGTTTGGCACATTGGTCCATAAACAGATCAATTATCACTGTGCTTGCAGACCATATGAAAATTTGTGAAAAGTTCCAATTACAAATTTAGCAGAACATTTGGCAAACCAGTTACCATGTTATATTTGTTGAATCCATGGTATTAAGGAAGGTTGAACATTACTGGGAATGAATTGTAAGAGAAGCCATTGTAATTGTTGAGTGTAAAGACAACATTAATAGGGAAGACGACTGTAGATTTTCCACTACCAGAGTCTCTTATACTACTAAGACGGAAGACTAGTGATGAAAAAGAAGCTGTATGAACGAATGAAGTGTTTGTAGATGTATTAAAAAGAAGACTGGCCCATATATCACACTTCCTTATGTGTAATAAGCAGTAATACATTTACTAAAAAATAATATTGTAGTGAAGTATTTTCTGCACTCATTAATTTACATTTATCTGATTTGTTAAATAGGAGAAAGTGTAAATATATTTTGTAAATTTTTTCATAAAATATAGTATGTTATAAATTGTTTTGTTAAAATAACCCCATACCAAATACCGAATTATTTAAATTCAATTAAATGAGTTCATTAGGGTTACTGAATGTTGAAAACTAAAGAATGCAAATATCTCATTTAATATTCAAGATAGAGGAAAAATGTATACAACAATTTTGTTAAATTAAATTTGAAGTTAGATTAGTCCTATACACTTTTTTAGTCCTGCTATAATAACACCAAATGGAATTATCACTCCCACTGGCCCGATTTCAGCCATTAACAAACTTGATCTTTAACTTTATATAGAACATTTAAATAACGAGATTGGTAACGATCAAACAAAAATTACAACCGCCAGAACGGTAACAGACACACATACATACAAATGAGAATCTCCGTTAGTAGCACTTCACCAACAGTAGGACACATTTGTATATTGGACATAAAATGTAAAATTTTAAGAGGAAAATTTCTGAAAAGAACAGCAGGAATTTATTGTTGATGTGATGAACAGATGTTTGAAAAGAAATCAAAAATTTACTAAGTACATCCATTTTCGAGTATGTGGTAGTAAAAGAAACAAGCTACCTCCTGAAGAACGTTCTCGGCTGGAAAAACTCCTTCAGAAAGATCTTTTGCTGTCTGAACCCCAGGTGGAACACGTGGTCTGTGCATGCTCCATCATATTTTCTTATGGTCTCTCTATCTCTGCATAAATTATTATTTCATTGCATATGCAGCAAAAATTATTAAATAATAAGCCTACACCACATTGAAAGCCCTGCTTGCTCTTCTTGCCACCGAAACCCTGTATATAAGTCCAGATCAGGCATACTTTTTAATTGAATGCTCAGAATTTCAATAGGATGAGATTTTTTGCATCTGTATTGCTTTTGTAAAATCATTATTAATAATTTAAATATTTTTGTTAATAAAATCACCGGCCTGTTTCCTACTTGTCAACTTGAGATATCTATACCTATATATTTTTGTTAATAAATAAATACTGTGTTTCCTGCATAAAGAGTTGATATTTATTCATATGTATTATTATTTTTTTATTTGATTTTATCGATATTATTGCAATATATAATTAGATTACATCAAGTAGGAGTGTTATAATTAAATAAATGTTGGTCCTTTTCAGATCAGTAGAATAGAAACCCATTAATCCACTTAGTCTTAGGAGTATTTTGACTAACTTTTTTGTGCTCTCAAATCAAAAAGTCCTCACTCTCAAAGCAGGGGCTGCGTAAACTAAGCAGATTTTTCTAGTGAATTTAAGATGGGGGGGGGGTCACAAGAACATATTTGGGTGTATCTCGCATAATAAAGATCTCTGGAAAACAATATTTGGTATTTAAGTTCTGAATAATATGATTTATT